>JAWNNM010003147.1:0-34340 GCA_035044965.1 Lordiphosa andalusiaca
TTTTTTTTTTAAATATCAACGATTTGGCGCGCTGTTTGCGTTAATGTCAATCGATAGCTACCTAATACATATCGATAGCCGAGAATCAGTGTTTCCCCAAACTGTTGCTACAGTCACACTGTTTTAGCTTTAGTTTACTTATAAACAAAACGTAGAACTATTTTACGAAATTCATTGCCATCAGCTCACAAGCTAAAGCAAAATGTCTGTGCGTCACGACTGGTATCAATCGGAGACCAAGGTGGTCATCACAGTACTGCTTAAGAATGCCATCGACAAGAACTACAACGTAAAGATTGAGGCCCAGAAAGTACAAATGACCGCCGATGGCTACGAGCTGGAGCTGCCATTGCTCCATCCCATTGTGGTGGAGCGTTCCTCACACAAGGCCTTTTCGACCAAGGTAGAAATTACCCTGGCCAAGGAAACGGGCGAGCGTTGGGAAAGCCTCGAAAAGAAGGCCACAGTGGCTGCGGCCACCCCGGCTGCAGTGCAGTCAAAGACAAAGAACTGGGATCGTTTGGTCAGCGAAGAGGAGAAGATTGACGAGAAGGAGGCCAAGGGCGAAGCGGCTCTCAATCAGCTTTTCAAGAAAATCTACAGCTCTTCCTCTTCGGAGGTGCAAAAGGCTATGAACAAATCGTTCTCCGAGTCAGGGGGCACCGTGCTGAGCACTAACTGGAACGAGGTGTCAAAGGAGAAGGTAACTGTCAAACCGCCTGAAGGAACTGAATTCCGCGAATGGGACCAGTAAACCAAAATTCTAGAAACGGGATTTGCTCATTTTGAGCGAAGCAAGCAAACACACACATATAATTTATCAGTGGAGCAGATAAATATGAAAATAATAAGAAAACTAATATGAGAATCTAACGAAATAACTGGAATTTTTTCATTGTAAATAAATTTGAGTTTATAAATTTAACTGCTTGAATAATAGTTGAAAGTCTTTTACATTTCTGGGTCAAAGGAGGAAGTATAATTTGCATACTCTTTACCAAAGCTACGCAGAGTACGCCCTCATGAGACAGTAAAATAGGTGTGAGGACGATAAATAGTAAATTACAAATATAAAAGTATGAATTCTATATCCGAAATTCAATTAAGTAATTTGAATCTCTAAAATCTGTTTTGAAATGAAATGTGGGAATACCCGGCTTAAATTTGCGTACTGACAAATTCTCTGATACATTCTTTTGTTTACACTTCAAACTGCTCTGGACAGAAAAGTAGTTAGGTGTTGCATAAAATTAAGAAAACTTAAATTTGTATTTGCAGGCCTGTTTCCGTTTCCGAATTCCTTTGATCGATATTGGTTAGAGTAGTGGGTTACAAGAATCGATCCCAGTCGGGTCTAAAAGCTGGTTAATTTAACGGGAACAGGCGAAATATGTATTGTTTGCAAATGGTAAGATTTTGAATTTGTAAAAAAGACCTAACGGAGAAGAGAAGTCTTGTGCAAAAGCTCCCAGAAAGAGGAAAACATTACAATTGCATTGCTTATGATCAATTGAACAGTCTCAGAACGTTTATACACATCGACACATACAACATCGTGGCATAACGAACTGTCCGACAGTCATTAATAATTGCAAAGGATAGACCAAAGAGGCAATTTTGAAGAAAGGGAAGAAGATAATTGTATTTGAAAACGATGACCAAAATGCAAACAATTTCTCGTAAGTTTTACACTGAAAACAGCCCAGCATGGTGGTGACAATATAACATGGTGCTAACATTTCATTTGATATATGGACTCTGCAAGTTGATCAAGAATATATACACTGTGATAAACGAGATGCTTCCTTATTCATTTAATACACATTGCTCGACTTTAGTATATCCCTTTTACTTACTATTAACGGATATAAAAATGTGCAACAGAGTCATAAAAACGATTAAATGGTGCTTTGCACTCGAAAATGCAAATTGTATTGGAGTACATTAGTTCAATTTAATTGTTTATGTTTAAGTATGACTAAACATGGTGTTTTTAAGTACTTTTAGATTTTTGGTCTTGTTTGACTTTTCAATGGTAATGCCCAAAAGTAACGATAATTTATTTCATCCAGTTAGTTGGAAAATAATATATTGTCTAGGTTTTGTTTTTTTTGGTTATTTTTACTGTTTTCAGAAGAGCGTGAGCGTATATGAGTATTCATATTTGTTTTTAAGATAAACAATTAGAGGCAGTGTTGCCAAAATATGAGAACCAAAGATGCTAGATTCGCAAAAAAAAATTGATAGAAATAGATAAAAATAAATCAAAGGTAGCTCAAAAATAAGCTAAGAAGTAAAACTGAAGAAAATATGTGTTCTTAAGTTTAAGATCCAACAACAACTTTAAATAAACTACTTTTTAGGGTACTCAGACAAAAAATGTACAAAAAGCGCCAGAATAGAATACAAATCATGCACATAAGTACATAAAATGCTGATTTCAATATTGAGAATAGGGTTGCCGGATATTTCAAAAATATCTATATCGATATTTTTGACGATATTGAAAAAACATTTCGATATAAATATTTTAGGATCAAAATATCGATAGTATCGATATTTCGACATTTTCACAAGTTGTGTCTACACGACTATGTGTCATTACAATAGGCAAGTCTTTTGAGGTTATCAATGTGTCATTATAGGCATGCTAAAAGCTACATTCTTACATCAAATATAAATTTTTTTTATAAGTTAAACAAAAGATTTTATTTTATTTCGTTCATAAATAAGGTTCTGGATACAAATTCATTGTTTTATATTGATGGGATTGAGAAAGGATGCTAAAAAGTTGATTTTAAATTTTATGCATTTAGGAAACTTAGATTTATTCTACTTAAATGATGAGTTTTTGAATTCATAACTTTTAATGGTTTTGGGGCAAAAACATATTAAAAACATTCCCAAAAAAAAATTTTACAGCTAAAACCACGAAATGTCAGAGCTTCAGTTTTTACCATCAATCATAAGATATGCGGAATAAGATATGCCATTTTTATTTACCGTCAAAAAATTAAAGATTATTTTTATGAATTTCATAAGCGCTTCCAGATATTGAACATGCTTTTAATTTCGCCATCATGTTTGTCGAGCTGCCACTGGTCTTTATTGAATTATTACTGAATTCGCAATTCAATTTTTGTGCATAAAATAGATTTTTTCAACGCCAAAAGACCAGAAGATACAGTTTACCGCAGCAGTGTGAGCGAACGCTGCAAGAATAATATCGCTAAGAATAATCGCCACAAAATATTCGATATCCGAAAAATCGCCACGAAAAATATTCGATAACGATATATCGTATTTTTAGACAATAATATCGATATTCGATACAACGATATTATTTCCTAGCAACCCTAATTGAGAATAATGTGCCGGAAGTTTAGTGATTTCGTCCAAATCCGAATTTTGTGTGTATTTTTGGCTCATTAAAATTGGATTTAAATATTTTGCTTGCAAGTCATACTAGGCCATATCTTTGAACGAATATTAATAAGGCAGAAAAGCTGAATGTATTCATTAGACGACCGTAGAGATAGAACGAATTAGTTAATACTGAAATCATAGTTTATTTTACTTGCTCTTCGGTTATGAATTTAGCTTTAGAGTATAGCGAAGCTAATTCTGATGAACATGCCAGGGCTGAAAAGCGGTAATGAACCGAGCCTGGTTGAGCTTCTGACTTCCTTTTTTACAGTCAAATGAACCTCAAACCAATCCAAGTTTGAAAATGTGACAAAAATGTTAACTACATCCAAGGGTTTTTCTTTGGCATCAGGTCGAAGCACTTCGAGACCGTTTTGAAATTCTAGATAATGGCATAAAATCGGCGCATATTATGGACAATATTTTTTCCAAAAACAAAAGCTTAACCATACATTGGACCTATTTCTACAGCTTAAACAAGCCTTCAGTATCACTTGTAGAATATACACTTTCTCATGAGATAACGCCTTCGCGCCTTTAACATCATTATCACTCAAGTCTGATATGAATAATCTTTTCCATATGTAAAGAAATTCTGAAGAATATTTTAAGCCAAGTAATTGTTTTTCAATTTAAATTGGATAAAGCACTTGCCTTAATTCATTACTCCGAGACTGACGTTTGAGATGTTATTCTCAGAGGACGTTCGATAGCAAAGAATGTTAGGACTTCAAACTAATTTAATAGGCATTATTCCCAACTTCGTCTCAAAAATACCGAATTAGCTAAACATATTTTAATAATTGCCAGAATCATGGCTAATAATAGAATTTTTAAAAATTGATTTCCTAAATTCAGAATTGTTAGATTAAGCATATAACTAGCTAAAGGTCAACACTGATTAGAGGCTTCAGTTAAGTCGCTAATCATTTAATAACTTTTTACGATGCCAACATTTTTAAGCTATTGTTTTGTCAAATTATTAAGTGGGGCAGGATCTTTAATAAACATGCTACAAATATGAGAAATTTCGGCCAGGCAAATTTTTATGACTCATGATGTTTAATGTTAGATGTACTCAGTGTGAATAGCCTAAAAGGCGAATTCAAAGTTTGCTATGCTAGTTAAAGCCTTTTGTATTGATTTTATAGTGGTTCCAATATATTGCTATATCGTTTTAGAAAATATAATTATATTTTTATAGCATATTTATATTGAGTGCCGCATAGATGTGTCTTTAAATTGTACTCCATTTTGTGGTTTAATGACTGACGAATAACATCTTTGGCCCATTGTGCCATCATAGTTTTTAATAAAAATCTACCGTTCGGAATTCAAGACTTTAGATATGACCTCTTCTGGAGATACCTTAACTAATTGCCCAATCACAGTGAATTTTTAATATAATATTACGTTCCCAAAAACCCAGTGCACGTTTGCTGAATTTTGTAGATTTTTACCTTGGACTATGAACAATTAAATATAAATTGTTGTCGCTGTCCGTTGCTGGTACAAAAGTAACCATAGAACAGAAATCTAGGGTACAGTTGAAAATATGGGTATGAAGCGATGCTTACAGAAGTAATTTCTCTCAGAATATGGGGGTCTCATCGTGGGGTTTTTTTTTTATTGTCGAATTGTTTAATACATATTAAATTGGAAGTGCAGCTTATACCTCAACCTCAACCTTCCCTCAATAGCATGAAATACCCATCCGCATCACATAAACGTTGTACTACATTTGCCCCCCATTTGCCAGCCGTCTGTCCCACTGTGCATGTTGTGGGGGTTACAACTAATACCAAACCAAACAGCTGATCGCCAGACCGGGTACTCCATACGTGTATTAAGTTTTCGCTTGCAGCGCACAAATTTCGTGAATTAAAATAAAAAAATTAAGATGTATCAAAATCTGGAGGAACACAATCGGCTGGTGAACAAATATCTCAAGATATTCTTTGTGGTGGTGCTGTATTGGTAAGGGGCCAAGTTACAACCAGAAAATTGCATTCGTCGACTAATTCTAGCACTCGAATGTCCACACAGGTGTACATCCATTCTGACGGTGTTTGTGAACAAACATCTGTTGAGCAGCGACACTGTCAACCTCGGAGCCCCGCTGTTCATGTCATGGTACCAGTGTGTCGTCTCCACTTTAATCTGCTTTGTGATGAGTCGCCTTGGCCGCAAGTATCCCAGTGTGATTACCTTTCCCGAGGGCAATCCCCTGGACATTGACACCTTCCGCAAGATCCTGCCGCTGTCCGTGTTGTATACGCTGATGATTGGTGCCAACAACTTATCGCTGGCTTATGTGACAGTCGCCTTTTACTATATCGGACGCTCGCTGACCACCGTGTTCAGCGTCGTGCTAACCTATGCGATTCTAAGGCAACGGACGAGCTTCAAGTGTATGCTCTGCTGTGCGGTCATTGTGGTGGGCTTTTGGCTGGGCGTGGATCAGGAGAGCCTGACGGAGGTGTTCTCCTGGCGGGGCACGATTTTTGGAGTGCTTAGCTCGCTGGCTCTGGCCATGTACTCTATACAGACCAAGAAATCGTTGTCGCACGTTAACCAGGAGGTTTGGCTGCTCAGTTACTATAATAATCTTTACTCCACCGTGCTATTCTTGCCACTAATTATTCTCAATGGCGAACTGGAGACTATCATCACCTACCAGCATATGTGGGCTCCCTGGTTTTGGGCAGCCATGACGCTAAGTGGCGTCTGCGGGTTTGCCATAGGCTTTGTGACAGCTCTGGAAATCCAGGTAAGTCAAAAATATTAGTGCGCTGACCTACTTGCCAGTCAAGGCGACTTACGATAAAGTGGTTAATAATTAATAATAACAACGGAGCAAAAATTAAGGATTGGGTTGTCTCTACTTTCGTCAATGCTTAGACATATACGCGTCCAGTTTGTTAAGCTATGCCAATCATGAATCGGTAGTCTATTGTTAAAAACTCTACAAGGGTTTCCAAAAAGGACTGATTTGGAATGTAGGATGGTACATAAAAGAACGAGATTTGCTTTTCCCCTTTCCAAGATGACTTATGCATAATTTCCGTCTGAAAATCGCTTTTGGAAAAGGTGAACAGATCTGCTTCCTTAGATATAATTTCTTCATCTGAATCGATATCAAAGAGAGAATTATTTCCTCTTCCAGACAGGCCGCTTTAAATATTGAAGTATTGGGTGGATGTGACGGAGGCTTGGGGAATTTCGATTTGATGAATTTTACCGAGTTAGCGGCCAATTTGCACACCCAAAACTATATTAAGAGTGATAGATTTACCTAAATCTTTATCTTATGTTATTTCAGGTCACGTCACCGTTAACGCACAACATTTCGGGCACGGCCAAGGCCTGTGCCCAGACTGTTATAGCCACACAGTATTATCATGATGTCCGTTCGGGTCTGTGGTGGACCTCGAATGTGGTTGTTTTGATGGCCAGTGCTGCCTATACCCGGGTCAAACAGCTGGAAATGTTGCGACATCATCAGCAAAGGACAGCAACCACACAGAAGGCTTGACCATGCATGACTGCAGCAGCCCACACTATCCTACCAAAGTAAATTTGTAATAATTCCTTAAGACTCTCTAGAAGATGTAAGTTTAACATATGCACAAATATATTTAAACCAAGTGTGTGAACAACTAATTAACACCTGCCAACGCTTGAGCTTCTGCCGGCTCCTCTTCCTCAGCCTTTTTGGATACAGCTTCTCGTTTCGCCTTTGCCATGCTTGTCTTGTCCCACAACTCAGGTACATATACAAATGGGTCTATTTTAAGCTGTTCGCTGCTGGGTGGACTCTTGAGAAGAACGCGCGATATGAAGCGCCCCTCGCGTTTGGGTCGCATTGTGTTCACATCCTGAAGCAAGTAGCGTATGTTCTCCTCCAAGTGCTGGGCATCCATGTCCAGAGTGCCCACACTGGTGGTGATCAGACCAAAGTTCTGTTGGTTTTCGTCTCTGGTCGCACTATAGCTTATGCCGTTGGAGAATTTAATAATCATTTCGGCGAGATTTGTGCCGAGAGTTTCGCTTTTGGGATTGGGAAACTTGCGTTTCATTAGGCCACGCAGAGCCACTAGTTCGGCCAGAATGTTAGGATGGGCAACAATGTACTGGTAGTCGGAGAGTAATAGCTCGCCGCCTGTTACATCCTTGATAAGGTCCACGCCGCCCACTAGCGACGCCCCTGCTTCACGTGCCTCTGTGATTTCGTTCTGGAAAAATAGCACACAAATGAGAACTACACCAGCCGGATTTTCATTTTCTTACATTCCCCTTGGTGAAAACTATGATCTTGCGCTCCTCGCCATGTTCAAATTTGTGCGGTATCATGGCCATGCGTTGGAAGTTGTCCACAAATCGCGTAGCTTTCTCCCCCTGCATCTGCAGTTCAATTTCCACATTTAGCGGCGCTTTGGGGACATTGTACATGCTCGGATGATGCGTCTCACGATGACACTGTATGGCCTCGGCTACTGTGTACACCGGCCAACGGTAATACCGGCCCACATAGACATTATCCTTGGGCACCTGCTTCCAGGTGTCGTCCACATGTTTGTCCGCTCGTTTCACATTGATTCTGGATAAGATTGAGGTTACTCACTTAACTATCGTTAATTTAGGGCTCACTCACTTCTTGTCGCGTTGATTATGTGGAATGAATCCCACCTTCTTGACTTCCACTTTAACCTTCTTCTTGCGTGCCTTCTCCCTGGTGCCTTTGCGTGCCGCTTCCGTAACAGCCGTCAGGTGCAAGGAGCGCAGGACATCACCTGTGTGCTGGCGCACGGTCAGGGCCCGCATTGAAGATAATATTGACTGCATTTCAGTTAGAAATATCTGTTCTAAGACTAGAAAATTGATTTCAGTGGCCAAGTCTTTGCATAACCTCGCCGCTATTGTTATGCTTATCGATAACAGCAGATATAGGTGGCAATCAGAACTAGCAGAACGATGATTCGATTTTTGGAACCATTTATTGCGATAGTTTGAACTAGTTCCATTTAAGTCTGGTATTCAGAGGATTGAAAGCAAATTGGAATTGTAGTATGAACGTAGTAGAATTCGATTGCCTCCACTTTCGGGCTCAGAATAAAAAATTCACCGGCCCGGTAGATATTATTGAACTCTGATTCCATTTCTAAAAAGATTTTGTTGGATCAAGAGAGATCGATGAGTACAATTTCCATGGAATGTTCTCCATTGGAAATGGCATTCGGGGTGTTCGATGTGGTAAAAACATGCAAATACCTGGGGCTGTTAATCTACCAAAATGCGCAACTCAAACCTTATTTGCAGGAAAGTCGAAACCTTATGAGATCTCTCTTGACCAACGAACAACATATACAAACTTTTCTAAGCAACTATCAGGTCCGTTAAGTGCCACGGAGCAAAAGTCTGGGGAATTATTGTTCTGTTCGACGAGGTTGCGAACCCCGTGAGATAGTTTCTAAAAAAGTTTTTCGTCTTCCCAAAAACACTTCAAACAGAATACAGTTACTGGATAAGGGAATGTCACCTCCTCCCGTATTTACCGCATACGGTAGCGTGATTCAAATATCGGGTCAAAGAAGAAGAAGGAATAGGTACACATTCATTCGCAAAGTCCATCAACTTAAGCTTAGAATGCACTTCAACAGAGGAGCTGCCCGTAAGAAATTATTTTTTGTCACAAGAATTGAGAGTCATAAAATGTCCGGAAAGCACAATAGATGTTTTTCATCCATAAGCTTTCCTATTTATTTATTAAAGGTCTCCACTTTTGATTTTATAGTTTTCCATTTTTTATTTTAAAGTTTCTCATCTTTAAACTCAAAATGTTTTCACCGTTGATTTCAATATTTTTAAACTTTTGAATTTAAAGTGATACATCTTAAAAAATTCTAGTTTAGCATTTAAAAACAAAAAGTTAAGTCGCAGAGATGCAAAGTGTTAACGTGTGTTAAGTGCTGCCCATCGCTGTTCCAACTAGTGCTGCCTATCATAATTGTTTGTTTTCCCTATAGCCCTATAACTGGACTACAGCTCATCCGAACTTCACCATTCCTTCGGCGAATCGATAAATAATACTGATAACTAAATATGTCCAGACGGTAAGAACCTTCTATCAATAAAATTATGGGAGATATGACGTTTTTCTTTAATTGCAGGGGCATGGCGCAAATTGAAAATAAACTGCAAGCCTAAGCCTCTAAACCTTTATCTCTTACCAAATCTGAGATCTGTACGATGTTGATGCTGATCAAGATTACATATACTTTATGGGTTCGGATATGCTTTCGAGCTTTCATCGATCTCACTCCGGATTATACAGATGAGGATAAGCTTTTAAGCGGAGAACGCAATCGAAAGTTAAATAAAATAAAGTTGAAAACGCTTGAATCATAAAACTCATAATCTAGAGTAGAGGTGGAGAACTATCGATAGTCGGCACCATCGATAGTCAGCGATAGTTTTTTACAAACAATCGATAACTATCGATAGTTTTCGATAGTATATTAATTTGAACATAAAAGTGTATTAAGTTCCAAAAATTGTGAGCGTTGTAAATAAAATTCCAACAAATATATTACAAAAAAGGTATTCCATTTATTTCATTAGGAATAAAATTTTAAATATTAGTCATAACTTTCATTTTTAAGATTGTTCTTTATCTTGTTAGGTATTTTAAAAGCAAAAAAATACATTTCATTTCTAATAATGTTAAAATTAAAGGCTATAAGTCATATATTAAATTGGTTTTCAATTATGTTTTTTGTTCTGTTATTTAATTTTTTAAATTAATTTTAAGCACATCTCTAATATGTGTTTTGCTGGGAATTTTGCAAGGCTGCAAACCAGTCCGAAACCCCTGAGAACCGGTTTGGTTCGTCTTTTTTGGGGTTTTCGGACCGGACCATGAACCAGGCGTCTTACATTTTTGACTCCTCGAACCTGAACCCGTCCCGGACCACTTTTTCGAAAAATGAGGTTCGGTTCTCCAATTTCATATGCTTAATGAGAGTTTTCAAAATTCGACAAAAAAATGACTCAACTTCGCAATCAGAAGTCGAGAAATTTATGAAAGCTATAAACAAATATCAAATACAAAATCTGTGAATGATGTTATAGATTCCTTTGAAATTTGTCCAAGATTACATCCATTGACAAATGCTTCAACATTTTGGTAAGGTCATAATAACAAAGGCTTATAAAATATTCCTTTTACTATACTAGCTGTACCAGCAGCTCAGGTATCAGTTTAACGAGCAGTTAAGAGCTAGTATAGATAAACAGCTGCTGGAAGATATAGTGCCAATTAACCTAAGCTAAATCGATTCTAAAAGTTGATAATTGAAATAAATTAAGTAACGATCATTATGATTAAGCATTCATTTTATACGTATTTATGATTCAAAAGTCAAACTATTCTTCTATGTGCAAGCAAACCAAGGTTCGAACCAGAACCTTGGGTTCAGGGGTTCCAAGAACCGGTCCGCGAACCGAACCTTGGATTTTACAATGGGTTCGAACCCGCGGACCGAACCTCATGGATAATTTGAAAGGTTTGCAGCCTTGGAATTTTGTATCTCGGGACTAGGATTTGAGAATACTCAATGAATCCTTCGTTTTCGACAACGTTGAACGGCTGCACATCCGTTGCAATCATCTTTGTTAATGCTTTATCGATGTCCCTCTACCGCTTTGAATTGCTGTCGTAAAGAAATATGAAATATGAAGAAATCGACTGCATGCTCGAACTTGCGCTGCTGCTTGTTGACGCACCCAAACTTGATTCATTGGAGTCCGTTGCATCTAAGTTACCATCGGTTTGGGAAACAGGATCACCCAATCCTGGATGAAATCTTTTTAAGTGGTCTTTTAAATTTGATGTGTTATATTCTCTGCCCCAGTTCAGACATTTGGAAAGTTTTTTGTCCGCAGACCTCTTGAAGTATTTCCACACTACCGAGATACCTTTCTTTCGTTTGGGTGCTTCATTTTTATTTGTGCTACTCGCATCCGAGTCACCGCTGCTGCATTCACATGGCACGTTAGCCTCACTGCTAGGTGCAGGCGAACTGCGTCGTTTTGCTTAAGTTAAACCAAAACGTTTTGAATACTTCAAATAAAACAAATGTTCATCAAATATTACCTTTTTCGGCTCTAGTCAGGAACTTATCCATGTCGTTATTTAGGTGACGCTCTGAAAGCTGCCGCTGCCAATTGCGCTCTTTTCTGTTATGGGCGACTCCTCGTTCAAAACTATCGAAAACCATCGATAGTGCAGGACTACTATCGATGGCGTTTCGATAGTGACAAACCATCGATAGTGCCGATAGTACTATCGATAGTTCTCCACCTCTAATCTAGAGTTGATTTTTTAATCAAGAAAGTTTTAGCGATCCAGGCCTGATATTCTCAATGTGCGAATACACCAATAAACTAAAAGTTTTCATTCTAAGATCATTTTCTAGGGAACCCTTACATATTCAAACAGATGTCATTGTGTAATTGTCTAAAAAAGAGTTGAATGCTTGTTCTTATTGTAAAAAGAACAATTAAAATTGGGTTATTTATGCAGAAGCTGAAAAGCTTTAACGAAACTTAAGTTTGCAGCTCTTTGGGGGAGATATACACCTAGACCTACACTATGGGTCTGGTATCGACGATTCCATGTAAGTTGACAAATTTTATCATTTATTCATTCCTTAATTTTCAAAAGTGTTTTTCTCGAAACCACGTTTTTCAAGTCGGTAACCAAATTTTTTCCCAAAACCAATAAACCGATTGCCTTGAAACTCTTTGTGCTTTATTCTATGCACTATTTGTACCCGTTACTCGTAGAGTAAAAAGGGTATACTAAAGTCGTGCAAATGTATGTAACAGGCAGAAGGAAGCATCTCCGATATCATAAAGTATATATATTCTTCATCAGCATCAACAGCCGAGTCGATATAGCCGTATCCGTGTGTCCGTCCGTCCGTCCGTCTGTATGAACACCTAGATCTCAGAGACTAGAAGAGATAGAGTAACCAAATTTTAGATGTAAGCTAGAATTGTCTGCAGGCAGATCAAGTCTGTTTCCAATTTTGGCCACGCCCCTCCCGCCCCCGCAATAAAAATATATATTTTAGTAGAATATTATATTAAATATATTTTCTTGATCAGCATCAACAGCCGAGTCGTGTCCGTCATATCCGACCGTCCGTCTGTCTGTCCGTATGAACGCACAGATCTCAGAGATGGTAAGAAATAGAGGTTTGACAAGTTTATTTTCAATTTTTACCATGCCCCCTCCCGTCCCCGCAATTTAGAAAAACGTTGTGTCTCCCACAGTTTAAACGATAGGTGGCTTGTTCCTTCTGGTAATCAGGATAACTTATCGATCCGCCAAAGGAATGAAGAAGATCGGAAGATCGAAGACTGTTCGATGCTGCAGCGCAGTAGCAGCGCATAATTTCCTTGGTATAGAGTATGTTATAGACGGGCTTGACCGACTTTCTTTTAAATGATGTTTGCTTTCAGATGATTTTGCAAGAAACGCCAGTGAGTACCGTGTATGAAGACGGCGCTTCAAGTAACATGCGATGTCTCGAAATCTTTGCAATATTTTATAATAAACAAAAATTAAACATGTTTTGGAAAGTGGATTCTTTCATTTAATTTAAACTCCGATTCGAAATTGGATATAGTTTTCGCACAAAAAATTGTAAATAAATTACATTTTTTTTTGTCATTCTAGGTGTATATCTCCCCTTAAGATGGTTCCACTGTGGATGAAGAGAATTTCGAAATGAAACCAAGAGAATTGCGATCATCCTCACTCTTCACTCTCTTTCCCTCTCTAAATACAAATCTCAAATTATCCGATCTTCCAATTCGAATGAAAAACACTTGGCCGTGCGCATTGGCCGTTCAGAATAGCTTTTACCAACGAACAGCACGGTACGGTTTTGCGTTCCGTAAGAATCGCGAAAAATACAAGAAATTTGTATATAGAGAACGAGAAGAAGAAAGGAAATTCTGCGGTGGGGCGGGCGATTGGGGGCCTCCGAAAAGTGCAAGTAATAATTTGTAAACGAGTAAATACCAGAATTATCCATCCGAAAAGGTTAATCATAGGCACCTCCGCCAGTAGTACCATCTAGGAGGGCGTTCGAAAAATGTGTAGCTGCTTCACCTGGGGCACACAACAATTGCCTAGTGAAAGTAATCGGAATAGAAAGAAAGATACAAATACAGATGCACACTGAAGATCTGCTCACATCACCCACCCCCTCCCCCACCGCGCGATGTGCGGGCACTTTCGCATAAATTGGGAACTTCAAATGCGGGTAACCTAAAAATCACCCAAAGGAAATGTGCGTACTCCAAACTGGTCTACGGGTGGGGACGGTGGCGGGTGTGCTCGGGAGGCAAACAAAAGAGTGTCAGCATTTTAAAAATAGTTTGCGGCAATGTTTCTATTTATTGTGAGGTTGTTGTTTTGCTTGGTGGATCGGTTGGGGTCCAGTCGGTGTGTGTGCGCCGCACCAGGGAAGTGCATTCGTATTTGGTTTTCCGATCCGCTTCAACGGCCACACGCGTAAATATTTTTAGAACTCGAGTATTTTCAAAACTTTTGCACATGTGGGGAAACGTGCTGAATTTCGGTTTTCAAAATTATTGTTTACATTTCGTGGATTTTAATCGTTACACTTTAAGACATTTCACATCAACATAGAACCCCTTCTGTCTGCGCGTGTGTGCGCGGCGGCTGCGGCGGCGGCGGACGTTCCACATTTGTCTTCCTCTTTTATAAACAATCTTTCGAATTTGATAATTCTGGGATTTTCTTGTCTTGTGTGCGTTTTTAGTGGCATATCTGAGCGAGTAAACAAACAAAAGCCGATTGAGCATTTTCCAAATACGCGCATGGAATAGATGGGCTTGGACAGCATGGACAAGGCACCGCCTCCGAAGCCGCGGCGCACTCGCCAGAGGGCCAATGCTCTGCACTACGAATCCCTGCCGACAGCCCCGCCTGCTATGTGTGGACGGGCCAATGAGAACATCTTCCAGTTTCCGGCTGTGGCATCCCGCGCGCGCAATTTGTCCGCCTCGCCCAACTACAAGCGGCGTGAGGAGAAGGATCTGCCCGTATGCCAGCATGGCAAGCATAGCTGCTTCTTTTGTCAGCCCTATCGAGCGGACAGGGGCTCGATTGAGCCGCTCAAGAGCCGCCTGAACTCGGCTATTGAGGCCATGGATGAACTAAATCGTACGTATGCGTTGCTGGAGGGGTTCCTGGAGCAGAAACTGGCCACTATTACCGACAACGAAGAGGAGGAGGAGCAGAGGGAGGAAGAGGACGGGGACCAGTCGGATGCCACAATCAGGCAGCAGGCGACAAATCCCACATCCGACACAGAATTCGAGTTGGAACACTCGCTAACGTGGCTGGAGTCCCTGCTGGGCACGGAAGTGGTGCCGCCCTTTAAGCATGGGAAGTTCAAACGGTAAGAGTGCTTGCCCGGATCGTTTGCGTTTGCTCATTTCCATCCTCCGCAGCATTCGTGAGCGCAGCAAATCGATGATGGAGGACGAGATCAACATGTACTTGAAAAGCGATCGACAGCTCAAGACGAGTTCCTCCAGGCCCTACCTACTGCGCCGCCAAAGCACCTACAGCGACAACAAGTCCAAGGTGTCCAAGTGGACTAAAGTCAAGGCGGCCTTTAAGTGGGAGCGTGCCAATGTACCACCCACGTCTAGTGGACCGGAGACGAGTGTGCTACTGCCACTCAACAACGAGGTGGAAAGGTGAGTCAGTGTTTGGTCTTGAGCTGCTTTGACTTAGTTTTCTGGCCTCTGTTGCAGATACCTGAAGGTGCCTCTCAGCGCTGCCGGTGGTGGCAGCTCAGCGGATAGCATCATTAGTTCTTCTTCCGGACACTTCATGAGCGATACGGGCGGTACCCCGGGAACCATGAGCTCGGCCAGCTCCATGGATGAACTGGATGCTAGCTGCCGGCATGCCATGCGTAAACTCTTGTCGCCCCTGCAATGAGCTTCCTTAACTGTCAATCCCACTTTCAGGTCGCGACTCGTCCAAAAGCGAAACCCGTTGCGACTCTCGGGCCTCCAACGTTGAGTTCGAGCGCGTGGATAGTATCAGGTCCGCCGTACCCAGCAAGTCGTCGTCCAACAAATCACTCCGTCGTTCGAAAGCCTTCTCCGACTTCGAAGTGCTGCCTGAAAATGATGTGGCCGAGATAAAGTCAACTAGCAGTCGACGCCAGAAGCTGCCGCCGAGTCCTTTGAATCTCAATCAGATCAGCTGTGACCTACCCCAGCTTCACTCACCGCTGAAAAGTCCCAAGGACGCCAATCAAACCTTACCTCGCATGCGTCGCGTAAACTCACCTGGAAATTCCTCGGTACCCAGCAGTCCGTCCAGGAACTCCGATTTCTTTGGTGAATTCGGTGCGTGAGCCGATAATAAGATTTATGTCAATCCTTTTTGAACCTCTAGACCTTCTTGCAGAGAGCGAGGACTTTTCCAGTGGCGACTTTTCGGAGCCCACAACGCCAAATCGTAAGACTTTTTCACAGAAAGAAGATGAGGTAAATCAACATTATCAACTTCTCCGAATCAAACTAGATACGGATTTTAAGCAAAGGCAACGTGAACTCGAACGTTCCAGTTCCGGCAACCGTAGTAAGCCTCCATATAACATTTCCACTTTCGAAAGAATCAGCTCTAAGTGCTTTGTCTTTAAGGTGCCAAATTGGGCAGTGGAGCGGGTGGCGGTGGTAGTGGGAAGCGCAGCAGCGAAGAGCATTCACCCACCCAGTTGCTACATAGCGAGCTAATGTCCACCGAGCAACTGGAACAGAACTTAACGCCGCAATTCAAGAAGAAACTGCACAAGTGGCGGGCCAAGAAACAAAGCTGCTATGGCTCGTATCCCGCCTCCGAGCCAGCAGCCAGCCCCACCGCCAAGAGTCAAAGCGGTGAGGTGAAGCCCAAAATCGATTGGAATTTATGGAGCATGGGCCAGCTAAAACTTGAGGGTCAAGGTCTGTGTGCACTGCCAGACCAAAAAGATCTGCCTGAAAAGTTCCAGAAAAAGCTGGGTAAGTCTCACAAAAGATTTCAGAAACTCATCCTCCTTATTACGAAACTTAATTCAGTGCCGGGCTTTAAAGGGCTCCGATTTTCATTAGCAGACGCGTAAATTTACAACGAAATCCTTTCATTTCGCATTTAGAAACATTTGTTTTCAATTATCCTGTTTCGTCTGCGCTTTATGTGGTTTAGGTGGTTTTGAGTTCTAAATGGGATATCCCACGCTAGTCTGTCTGCTAGGAAAGTTAACTTCGGCTAGGCCGAATTTTCCATACCCTTGCATCATGTTTTTATACCCTGTTCCCATTGAAAATGGGAAAAGGGGGATCATGAAGTTTTGCGAATGTATGTAACAGGGAGAAGGAATCATTTCCGACCACATAAAGTATATATAAATTCTTCAACAGCATCAACAGCCAAGTGGATATAGCCATGTCTATCTGTCCGTCAGTCCGTCCGTCCATCTGTCTGTCTGTATGCACGCGTCGATCTCAGATACAAGATGAGATAGAGCCACCTGCAGATAAAGTTTGTTTCATACCACGTTTATGCTTGCAAAAAACCATGGTTTCAGATCAGGATTTTTCCAAAAAAATACAAGCATAAACACAAAATCAAGATTTTTTGCTATACACGAATTTTGACTATGGCTTTTGAGAAAAACCATGATTTCTTATATAGGTGGCATCTCGCTGCATTCCCATGATTTCTTACATAGGTGGCATCTCGCTGCATAAATATCGTGCTTTTTATATGACAGCATAAACAGGCGCATTTTAAAAAGCGTGATTTTAAAAAACCGTGATATTGCTAGCATAAACATAATATCAGATTTGGAAAAGTCCGTCTGTCTTAGAACGCACAGATCTCAGACATGGTAAAAGATAGAGGTTTGACGTGTATGGGACAAAAGTAGCAGCGCTGCTTTCAGATGCTACTGCAGCAACAAAATTAACGCTGAGCGTATAATTTCGTAGGTACAGAGTATTTTATAGTCGTGCTTGACCAAACTCTAGCATAAAGCCAAAACATATCATTATACTTGAACTCAGTGTTTAAATTGTTTTACTTTAAGTAGCAAAAGTTGTATAATTCTGATTAACTGAGCAGTAAGTTTATTTTAAACTTAAGTATTTTGTTGCTACTTAAACTGCTGCTTTGAAAATCTCTGAAGTCAGTGTCAAAGCAAAATCAGAAAAACGAATTTTAAAAAAAGGAAAGCATATATGTATCAAAAGTCAGTGCTTTGAAAGTTTTTCATTTAATCGACTGCGACTTTCCGAATTATTGCAACTCTAAGCAATCAGTCGACGAATGCTTCGTCAGTCGACAGTCAGTGCTTTGAAATTTTTTCATTTCTTTCGAATGCGACTTATCGAAATATCGTCATATCTCCCACAGTTTTAAAGATTCATAGTTCGTACCTTCTAGACATATTAAGTAATCAGGATTAGTTATCGATCCGCCATGGGAATGGTGTATGAACCGGATGAGCGGTTGTCGAGTTATGGTCAAAAGACTGTTCGCTGATGCAGCGTAGTAGCAATGCTGCTTTTATATAATTCGTTGGTACAGACTTTCTTTCTTGTTTTTAATTACAAAATGGTTTACATGGAAGAAAATGCTACTGTTATTTTGGGCTGCTAGGACAGTTGTAACTCAGTAGGGGGCACTATGGACCAGGATTGGTCGCGGTGCACTACTACCCCAACAACGAATATTAAAAATACACATTTCTCTCATTTCCTTATTCCTACACGAATATCAAATGCAGTGACGTACGCAGGTCTTTTCAAAGGGAGTGGCAGGCTATAGAAAATTTGATTTAGGCAGAGCGACGACACTAGGTCCCCTTTTTGCGCTGTACCAAAAGCTTAGCATAGTCAGAGGAACCCTCCTTGGACTGCTGGTGCTTTTTCTTGGGGGCAAAGTGTCTGCACTTGCGCTGCAAGTTTACGAAAGTGATCCGATTTAGGGGGCTTTGAAGCCCTTTTTGTGGCCATTTTTCAAATCCTTGGCCGGCAGGAGGTGACGAACCACAATATCCTTTTTGACAGAATTTGGAATGAAAATAGAAGAATTAAACACTGACAAAGCAGCCTACGATATGTACATAGGTAAGTCGCAATCGAATCAAATGAAAAACTTTCAAAGCACTGACTGTCGACTGACGAAGCATTCGTCGACTGTTTGCTTAGACTTCCAAAAAAATGGCGGTTATTATTTCTCATAGTAGACACTAACTCCAAGTCTCTGTATAGTCGTAGCAACCTATTTTATTCGATGAACTAAGTTAGATAAGCCCAGGTAATTAGATAACATTTACACGTAGTGGTTCCTCTGCGAATCTTTGTAAAAATTGATCCACAATATACTTGTCAATTTCTTTAACAGTTTTTTCTGTGAACACTGAGCATACACAGACCTGTAATCGAAATTTGTGTTTTTTTTTACCCATTACTCAAAGAGTAAAAAGGGTGTCCTAAAGTCGTGCAAATGTATGTAACAGAGAGAAGGAAACGTTTCCGACCCCAGAAAGTACATATATTCTTGATCAGCATCAATAGTCGAGTCGATATAGCCATCCGTCTGTCCGTCTCTCTGTAAGAACACCTAGATCTCAGATACTACAAAAGCTAAAGCCACCATATTTTAAATGTAGATTATTTATGGTTGCACGCAGATCAAGTTTGTTTCAAATTTTGGCTACATAATACATTTCTTTAAGATGTGGCCAATATCTACAATCTCACATATTTTCATAAAGATAGGATAATAAATTTTAGAGCTATACAGGTTATAAAAAACGCTGCATACTTATATGAGCCGCATGCGCTGTTTTCTTGCATAATGTTGATATTATGAAAAGGTGAAAAGTGAAAAGGTAATTAAAATGAATTACTAATTGACCTGAGTAACGGATATTTCGAAGTCGGACGTTTTTAGAAATTTTATGAAGTCCTCAAGATTTATTTTTATCATATTTGCCAGATGTAACTGAAATAATTCAAATACTGGCAAGTTGTCAATCGCAATTTGGCTTTCGAATGAAGCAAGTGACGAGTCCAAGTATGAAATCAATATTTATCTCTTCACTGAGATTCTTATATGTTTACAATAATTGAAAACAAACTTATGATGCACCAGTTTCCATAATATCGGAGATGACTTTAGATGTTTGAAGGATAATACTGAAAATATGCGGAAATTGGCTCAAGGCAAAAGTTCGGTGTCGCAAGTTCAGGAACCGGTCCGAAGCCTGCGAACTTGCGCAGATTTTGAAGGCCTTACAGTTTTGGTTAATAATATTAATCATCTTTTTTTTCCCCCCAGAGCAATGGAATCGATTGAAGTGCACCCCTGGTGGCGGCACCAACTCCGACAATGACTCCCTCAAGCGTGGCTCCAAGCACAGTCAGTCCACGCGTCGTGGTTCCGACGATGATCGTTGGTACAAGCACAAGTCGAACGAAAAAGAGAAGTGTGTCTAACTAAATGAATTTCCATCTACTGATTCAAATTAACCGAGAATGTCGTTCTGTAGACTGGCGCTGCTTAAGGCCATTGTGGTCCCGGATCATACGTCTAAGAAAATTGAAGTAAAAACTTCAGCGGGCGAGGTCATGAAGTTCGAGGGCATTTCAAGGAAATTCACACGCAAGCTTTACGAGTGGGAAAAGGCCAGAGGAATTGGGCCGGAGGCTTCCACTTTTGCCCTATTGCATCCTGGATATTGCCCCATCGATGTGCGTCGCATCAATAAGGAGTGTAACAAAGGTGGGTTGAAATTCAGTCGTACGACTGCATAATTCCACGTTCATACTTCATCATCCTTAGTGGCCGCGGAGCACTCGCCGACGTTGAGTCGCTCGCTGTCGTTGGACAGCGTGGCTCCGAGTATTAACCAGGCCCAGGTTATCTCACAGCAAGCCTCATCGCTATCGCTTAACGATGTGAATGACCTGAAGGAGATCGAAGACAGCACTGATGCTTTGACAGATCACGATTTTAAAAAGTACGACGAACCCGAGGCAGTGATGGTCGAGGTGGAGGAGCACATACACGACACGGCTTCACCCCTGGTTACAGCCCATACACTGGTTGAGCAACAAACCCCGATCTACAAGTATGAGGAAGTGCAGTGCAACGATTATGTGTAGGTGTTGCTGATGGTATCTTTATGGCCTCAGTAGTTGAATAGCTCTGTTCTTCTTACCAGCAACTCTCGTCGCGTGCAAAGCTTCGAGTCCCACACCAACCTGGCCCCGCTACTTGGTGCACTAAAACGTGCTGATGAGCTTTTTGGCCATCTGAAGCATGCCTCGCCAGACTTGGTCGAGCATTCGGTTATGCGTGATTGCCAGGCGGCATTGTTGAGCATACGCAGCATTTATCCATACTACTCCAACAATTTGATGAAGGCGAACGTGCTAAACGCTGTGTCCGATGTCCAAAGCGAACTGGGTCGCCTAGCCGAACTGGTGAGCATTCCTCTTAACCAAAATATAAAACATCACCATGTAGTCTGCTCTCACGTCACAGAGCCAAAAGTCACCACTGGACGAGGCCTGCTGTCAGGAAACCATGCAGGAGCGAACAATGGAGTACTTGGAGGAGCTGCAGGGTTTATTGGAATCACTGCAGTGCCTCAAGCTGAGCATACGTAATGCCATATCTGATTATCTTATCTACATTTTAACCTGTATTTGGTCTTCCAGAGGGCGGCTCGAATCGATTTCCCCGGGACATAGTTCCGGACATCAACATCACTAGCGAGGATGGCCTTCAGCTGGAGTCCAGTTCCGCCTATGCCACTTGCGACAATTCCAGTCGCGATCAACTGACGCAAAATGACCTTAGTGGCGCCTCGCCTAAGGAACATGAGACGGAGACCAGCACCACCACCGGTACTCTCTGCCGCACCAGTAACGTCCCAGCCAGTTCACACGTTATTGCCGCCAAGAAGAAGCTGCTGCGTCTGCGTAAAATGGGATCACGCCAGAATAGTAAGACGGAGAGTGACAGCAGTGATGCGGACACGCACAGTGTGCTGGAAACTCCACGTCGGCTGCGGCGCAAAAACTTTCGGCTGAAACAACGGTCGTTGGATGATGACTTCCGATTGGATTCATACACACCCACTGTGCAGGCGCCCAACGAGGGCGAAGCGAGGCCGGACGAGGTTATTTGCTCCTCCCTGAAAGTTAAGCCCGGGGAGCCGATCGAGCAGAGTCAATGCATAGCTGCAAGTCCTGCTTCAACTACAAAGTTGAGTGGATTTGTTCCTCCTCCGCTTCCGGAGCTGCACGCACGTGCCTACAACACCAATGCCAATGTCTTTGTCAAGACCAAACGCAAACTCTTCACCACCATTGTAGAGCCCAGCGCATCCGAGGGCATTGCCCTTATTGAAAAGGAATTGGAGAGTCCCTCCCTCAGTGTGGATGAGAAGTCGGAAAAAGTAGATAAGGTCAAATACCAGCCAAGACCACTTAACCTCTACAAATCAATCAGCCTGGATCATTGGACGCCAATGCTGTTTAACGAGGAGCTTCGAAAGTGCCAGAGCAGTGAAAGTCTTCCTCGGGGATCGCATTCAGTCCGTCCGCCGCTGGCCAGTGACAGCATGAAACGCTTGGCCCAGTCGAGGCGGCAGCTGGAGGGCGCATTCCCGCAGGTACCGCCTCGCAGGGCTCATCTCTACAAGAAGCATTCGCTGCACAAGTCACACAGCGCCACCGTGAGCAACAACATCGAGCACAAAATAGCCAAAACGAGTTCCGGATCTACGGTAACCAAGGCGTATCCCCCAACACCAACTGCAGCCCAGTTGGTGCTACCCAACAAGCTAGACAACACCTTGCCACGCATTCAACGAAAACTGGAGGGCAAGACCCCCTCACTGACCCCCACCAAGCCCAAGCAATTTGAGTTTCCGCCCGCAATTATTATGCCAGATCGTCCGGCCACTCCTTTGTCCGAGCGAGCCCTTCGTCTTCAACAGGCGAGGGCGCAATTTCTGCAAAGTGCTCCTGTGACGCCCAGGCAGGAGCCTACAACGCCCACAACTAGCCACGATGCAGCAATTCTGCACAAGAGCATCAGTGCTGGAAGTATTAGGGGCGAGTCACAACAGCACGAGTCCACCACAGATCAGGAGAGTCTGGGGGGCACCGACAGCCTGCCGCGCTCTGTCAGCCGAAGTGGACGGATTTCTAGCAAGCTGGGCTTTGCCACACTCGCCTCAAAGCTGCGCCGCGGCAGTAAGAAACCCAAGGAGACTTCCACCTGCGCGCCAAGCGGCAGCGCCCTGTCGGCTCTCTGCCGTCAAACTCTGTTGGCCGATGTGATTGCCCTGCCGCAGGTCTTTGGTGGGGAGAAACCGCCACCCACTCCCACGGGAAGGAATGTGCACAAGTCGCAAAGCACACCGCAAGCGGCTGGTTCTTCCTTCGACGTCCTGGCCAGCTACGATGGGCTCAACAAGTCGCTTAGCGAACAGTATGTGCGCCAGCTGAAGGAGAGTGACGTCTAGACAAAGCCATTAAGTCCCAGGATCTAGTCATAGCATAAAATGTAGTTGGTCCCGAGGGTGGATGTGAAGAATCCTGCCTTAACCTTCCCACCCATCCTCGCACGTTTCTTTTTCTAACTGTATTTATTTCACTTTCGATGTACGCAAATGTAAGCTGTATGTGGAATCGTAGCCCCAAGTATTATCAATCACTCGCAATGTGATTAGCGACCGTATCCTTATCACCGTCGTTGTTGTTGTTGTTTCTCGCACTCACTGCCCCGCACCTTTACCGGTGATCCACATAGTCATCCATATCATCGTCATCATCATCATCCTCCTCCTCAACATCATTTTCATGGGGAATTTCTGGGGGGTCGGCGCCAGTGTTCCAGTACCGATCTGCTTCCGGGCGCACAAACTCATACTCCGGCTTATCGGTATCCAAGTAAGCAATGCAGCTGGTGAGGTTCTGGGCCGTTTCAATCATGTGCGGAATACTATTGATGAACTCCACTCCGCACTGGGCCGATTTGAGGGCAGCGCCCGGTAGTTCGTTATTGATCTTATCATAGCCACTTATTCCCACGGCAATGATATCGTGAACCCGGCGAATGGCACTAAACACGTTGACTGTGCCCGACAGTATCTTCCCCACCAGTGTTTTCTTAGCGGCGATCTTCTTGTACACCTTGACCAGACCCAGCACGTTCTTCTTGATTTCCTTGACCGAGGCCACCGTTTCGTCCTGAATGCGTAGGATCAATGCCATGGTATAGCTGTAACAATCCACACCGTCATTGACGGACTGTAGTGCCTTCTGGAACTGCGGTACATGTGAGTAGCTGCAGTAGGCCGCCTGTGCGGCACGACCCCAATAGGTCCACATAAAACCCAGTCCACCGATGGCCGCCACCACAATTTTGGGCTTGTTGAGGGTCAGCAAATTGGTCTCTAGCTCAATGGCCCGCTTGACCAGAGCCTCAATGCCTATCTCTGCCTCATCAAGGACATCCTGTAGAATAGCCCGCAAGTCCTCAAGCTCAGCCTGCTGATCTGTGCTCATGTCTGCACTGGGCTTGCCAATGAGATCGTCCAGCGTTGGCAATGTGGTGTCGTAGACCCCAATGGTCTGGACATCCAAATACTTGGAAAACTGATGGCGAAACTCTATAAAGACTTGCTGATATTGATCGTCCAATTCGTGCTGCATCATCTCATCCGGCTGAGCACTGCCATCTCCGTGTTGCAGTTTTTGGCTATAGATGTAGTCATATTGGGCCTGCAGCTCTCGATAAAAAGGACGTAGCGCCTCAGTCTCAGCACTGGACAGTCCCAAGTCTTCCTGTTGTTTCAATAGTAAGTTGGTCAGCTCTTGGTGGGCGCTCACCAAGGCAAAGAAGGAGAGCAGAAAAATCAATGAAACTTTTGCCATTATTCCGAGCCAATCGATCAAATCCAACTGGGCGGTGCACGTTTGACCAGCTTTATTATCAGAAAAAAAACTATTTATGAGCAAGAAGTAAGCACTATCGCGACGACCGAACTTGGATTTTCTTAAACGAACCGATTAGACAGCGCTAATCGACGCTTATCTTTATCGCAGATTATGGCAGCGAGCTTTAGTGTGTATTTTTATACAGAGTTCCATGGGGCAATGTATCAGAAAACTAAGCCCATTAAATTGGAAAAGTCCATTTTTATTTTTATGTTTTCTTCAAAATTATTATCATTATTTAATTACAATTACAGGACGGAAAGAAAGCTCTGTAGCCCACACCAAAACATTAGTTTTAATTTATAGGAGGGGAATGATCTTGAGGAAGACGAAACTGGACGAGGTTTGTTATGAGCAACCACCTTAAAAAAAGGTGGCAAAAGGTCGGTTGGATAGATCTCATTACAATCAACTATGTATTTACTTTACTTTCGCTTTCAAATTCAAACAATCGTGTGCCTATTTCAACAATCGGGGATGTTCCAAAAATCTCTTCCGACCGAGTTCCAACCCAAAACCAATTCTGCTTCAAAATAACAGACTGCTCTGGGTGAATAAAAAATACAAACATAGATTTAGCAAGGAAAAATTTAAAATGTAAAAAAATGGAGCAAGAAGGAGTATTTTTGCTAAGCGCCGCAGTGTACCAGCTTGGTAGTGGACACCTCGAAGCAACGTTTAGACGGATTGGGGAGGACGGAAATACGGACGGACGGATAGACGGAAATGATCAGAAATGCCATAACAGATCATTTTTGTAGTAACAATTCAATTTAATTATAGAAGTAGTTAACTCGATGGTTTTCTCATGTTTTTAAAGAATTAGATCTGGTCCGCTCTATTATTTTCTAATATCGGTCACTTTCACGCTCTCAACGAAATGAGGCCACATTGCTCTGTTTTGCTTCATCCAATATTTTGAAAAGTCGGATGACGTTAGTGCTTCCTTTTGGAGGTTGAGAATCAGAAGAAGACATGATGCTTGAATGGCTAAGTTCTCTATCCATCAATGAGTCATAGGTCATAGCTGCGCCTAACAAATTTCAAAACTTTGTAAAATTTTTGAAAATAAATCAATTGTCGAAGTATCAAAAAATCTACTTGAAATCTATGGCAATCTAGTAATAATTAGAATTAAAAACCGTCAGATAAACAATTAAGTTAGAGCCTCGTGGTTTAGTATACATCAAGCTAGGCCCAATATCTATCTATTCTGAAAAGTACAATCAGATAGGACAAAAAACACCCGGAGTTATAAGCGATATAGTTATATAAACAGTTTAGCTGATAAGAGCAACTTGAGAATTACAAGGGGTGTAATGTTTTTAATGTTTTTCTATTGTTTAGGTCGATTTTGTAGGCTTTTTTTCGATATCTTAGGTCGAATTTCTAAATGGCTCGTCTAAATTTAAGAAATGTGCTTTTTTAAATTGAGGGAGTATTACTAAATCCGCACTATTTTAGGACACCGTACAATGTATTTTTTTTCTAAATTCAAGGGCGAATTTACCCTAAATTTAATAAAAAATAAACAAAATTTCTATCTTCAAGAAATTATTTTCTAAAAAATCTTTGTAGGGTTTTTTTTTTAAGTTTTAGAAAAAACTGTCTAAAACAAGAAAGGAAAATTATTTTAAGGTGAAGTTCTAAAAATTAGAAAATATATTTTTGGAGTGTATGGGGAAAATTCTTGCAGCTTCGACCTTGACAGTTTTTTTTCCGAAGCTGCGACCAGTGTGAATATAGTATTACTATCCAGTAATCCGGCTGCATCAAATGAATAACATATTTAATTTGTTTTAATATTGAAATTAGCTTTGCAAACACCTGGAAAATAACAAAGCGTACTCTGTAAAGCAGTTCCCATATATCAATTCCTCATAACAAGTTATCTTCGGGTACCGAAAAAATATGAAAAAATTGCTAACTTAACTTAAAGGAACTAGCAAATGGGCCATTTGATTTTACATAAACTTGTCAATTAAGATTATTGTAAATTTTAATCAATTTTTTCAGAAATGTAACTCGATGGCTGATAAATGCTAGTATCAGAACTTATATTATTATATTATTATATTATATTATATTACTTTAAACATATTTTGTGAAATTTCTACCGGCAGCAGGAAATAAGTCCCCAATGAAATAAGTCCCCAAAAGAGAAAATGAAAAAAGGACCCATATTTGTGGCGTTATTTCATAATGATATAGTACCCCAATTTTAAGTATGTATAAATTAATGCCCTACTGCGATGAAAAAATCCCCTAAATTCGGGGTGCTATTTCATATGATTATTTTTAAAACCTATCTTTTTAATGGCAGCGATACTATATAGTTGTCCGACTTCAACCAATTATCGTTTATCATGCGCTACAAAGACTCGAAGACGTAAGAGCACTGTCTGAAGCACCTCAAGATTACCTTCACCATGTATTGTGCTTGTTGAAAGCACTAAGTCCAGCACACGAATCCAGCAAAACACAAGGTGAATGCCCAAACCTTTTCCTTATGTCTGCAATGCTTTTGTAAGGATTCAAAATGTTATCGCCTTATGTAGTCTTAAGCATAGCGAAGAGAGCCGCCTGTCCACTCCTCTCGTTTTTCTATTATTATCGCCTCCAGATCTCCTCTTTTCTGAGCACTTAAAGTTATAAAGGGTGATTTTTCAGCAACTTTCTTTTTGGCAACACTGTCTTTGGCCGCTCAGCTGTTTTCGTGTCACATGTTACTGTCAAACATGTTCAGTTTCGTCCTTACCGCCCATGTAAAAAATGTTGTTGAAAATGATCATAGTCAATGACAATGACATTTATTAGGCTTATGTAAATAATGAAAAAATATCGTTTATATTCTTAGCTTTAAAAAATCGAAAAATTATTTGGAGTTGGTTATTTCAAAGCCAATACTTTACGATAATATCAAATAGTAGAAAGTTAAAAAAACATCAGTATAGTTTCAATACAAAACATGCCAAAGAGGTTCAGAACAGACATTTTAAGGAACTTTAAGCCCAAATAGCCAAACATATAGACGGGAAGAACTATTTTCGAGAAAGATTCGTGTTCAGAAAATCACCTTCAATGTTGAAATAAGTTTATTTTTATTCCAAAGAGATTGTGATCCATTTTTATTTTTATTTATCATCTGTAAATTTCGTCAGACAATCATACCAAAGGAAGGAAAAACGATTTTGTAATTTCGCCGACAGTATTTGCTGAGCCAATTTGAAGAGTCGGGACTATGTCGGTATTCTCTTTTATTTCCGGAATGCAAGTCTCAATATCAGCAGACACCTCGTCGAATTGCATCTTCAATTGTTGATAGCCCTGACAGCTCGGTGTGTCCAACTCCTCAGCTGACATCTGCAGCAAAATGTCCACACATAGCTCCAAGTTAGCAGCCATCCGCTGATTGATATCCCCGATGCCAGCCACTGCGCAGAGTAAAACCGCAGCTTGATTGATCGACAACTGCTTCAGTTGCCACACTTTACAAGTCTGCGTCAGTTTCTCAATCTCGAAAGCAGCCAACCTCATAAACTGTTCTTCCAGTACAATTTCCTGTTCGAAGTGATGCATTATGATGTCCAAAGATTTTCTGCAGACATTGTACTTGTCGATCAGCTCGCGATTGAGGTGGGCCACTGCGGGCTCATGCTGCTTATAGCACGCCCGGAACTCTGCGCTATTCCGGCTGCTGAAGAAAAGTTCCAAACGAGCATTAACCTGCCGTTGCTGATCATCAAGTATATCCCTTGCCTGATGCACCTGATCTTTTCTCTGAAAAATTGCTTGCTGAGTCTCATTCCAAAGATGAGCGGCTTGGAGACTTTGCGTGGCTATCAGTAGTTTGGTGGATTTGTAAAGTGGGCCATAGTTGCGCCATATGCGTTGGCCTTGGCTGATTGGCTGTAACAGATGTCATGTTTTGTGGTGAAATGAGTAGTTCTAATTATTGTAAGTGGTTAGATTTTGTGAAAAAATACCAGCAGCAGGAGAAGTGATGTTAGCCCCAGTGACAGCAGTGTGAATCGCATCTTGATACTGATTCATAGAGGGCATGTAGAAAATGCCTGAGGCGTGCGTTGGCCAATTGGACCTTGTTATTCTCATGAACGAGCTCGTTCGCTTTGCCAGGTGCTTGGTAACGCACAGAAAGAAGCGGTTGCCGGATACTTAAAAAATATCTATATCAATATTTCTTTTAATATCGAAAAAGTATTATATTGATATTGATATTACATCGATAAATCGATGTTTAAACAAGAAAGAAAGTCGGTCAAGCCCGACTATAACATACTCTGTACCAAGGAAATTATAAGCTCAACATAAATTTTAATGCTGCAGTAGCAGCTACACACTCAGGGAAAAATACACTGATATTTTAATATTTACTCTTTGACTTGAATATTGTCACCATAGATTTAGTGTTGATTATGAAATTCGTATATATAAAGAGTGCACACTTCAAATTTAATACTGGCAATAGTAAAATTTAATATGGAAATAGTTGAAAACTTTTCTTTTTAATGAAAAATTTTCCCAGCTAACCCTATACTCAATTCCCTTTGTAATGGAATCCAGGACTTGAATTCTTTTAGATTTGGTTCTGAAAAATTGCTATTTGTATTAATTTTATACAAGTTTTAACTTACTCTGTGGGGGGACTGGAACTCGGGACCTCTGGACTTGAACTCGATTGGAATGCCGCGTCAACCAGTTGTGTCATCGCGTATGCTGGCTGATCGACGGCTAAAATACTACGTATATTGAGAAGCCTACAGTTGTTCATAAACATCTTTCTGGCATTTTTCAAAAATAAGACTGCTTGTAATTCTCAAGTTGGAGTTCCCTCCTAAGGGAATATAAAAGGGGTAACTGAAAATCGCCGAATTAATATGTTTTTAGTCAATTCAGAGTGGTTTTTAGTTAATTTAAATACAAGTTAATTCATACAGACAGACAGACGGAAATGCTTTATTCTCCCTGTTACAAACATTCGCACAACTTCAAGATCCCCCTATTGTCATTTTCAATGGGAACAGGGTATAAAAAGATCCACAAAAGATCCAAATGGATTGGAAATGTCTTTAATATTCTTTCAATCATCGAGCGGAATTTTTCATTTCCTTTGAATGGTTTTTAGATCCGTGGGATTATTAAAAGGATATTTAAGACATGTCCCGTCCAAATGGATAGCAAAAATCATCCAATAGACATTTTTCAGCCTGAGATTCTCAGGTCATCAAATATGTCCGTCGATTACCTGACCTGAACTCTTAAAAATTGGGCCAAAGTAAAAATATGACACATTTTACACGGAACCCTTTAAATCAGGAACTACGCTCTGTCACTCAAGAGCGTAGTATCAACAGCAAGCTTAAATGAATTGGGTTGTGCCCCCACAGGACTATTCCCAATTTTCAAAAATGGTTATTTATGTGAATTTAATGCTTCTTTTGAGGACCTTAACCAGTTTCACTATTTTGATCGAAAAGCAAAATCAAGTAGGTGAGTAAGTGTAAGAACGAAGCGACTTATTGTTCTCCATAGAACATTTTCCTTAGTTCAACTATCATTAAGCAAATGGCCTTTTTGTGTTTTCTGGTAATGTCTTTCTTTTTTATTTTTATCGCTAGATATAAATTCGAATGTCATGACTATATATATGCCATGACTATGATAGGACAAGTCACTATAGAAGACAAGCATCATGAGTAGATACAATACAGTTTTCAGTGTTCTGGTGCTAGTTTTGGCAGTGAGTAGTTGACATCTGTAGACAGTTGCGCGTCATTTCCATTTCCATCTTTAGCACAGCTTTGCGGAAACGGTGGACAAGTCTGAAACTTATACGGAAACGGAGACTACTCATTATGGACCCGTTACAATGGTGTTGGATAATCTTGCCCAAATCGCAGTCAATGTGAGCGATGAATCCTCCATACAGCTCCAATCCAAGATGGAGCGAACAGTTGAAGAGATTGCCGGTAACATGGAGGTGTTGACCTCTCAAGCAATGGCCCAGTTGAGTGATGCCATCTATGATACCAATCAGTTGTTGGAGGCCAATCCAGACTGCAATCCATCCTGGAATCTGGAAGAGCTCACAGCCAATATCACAGATCAGTTGAGTGCCTGTACACTGAGCTTGAGTAGCTTAATAGAAACCTTTCGGCACGATGGGCAACAGATGGTGGCCAGTGTGCAGGGATTTGTCCAGCAGATTGCCCATTTGCCGTCTCGTTGTCAGCTTATTGGCGAATCGTCTGATGTGACTTCACTTAGCCTAGGCTTTGCCGGTGGCAGTAATTGCTTTATGCATGGCATGACCGATATAAACAAGGGCATGGCTCAGGCCATGCACAACGCCTCCTTGTTGCTGGTGCGCACGCGTTCCATGTCGCAGGAGCAAGTTGCTGAAGCTCAGGAGTGTAGCGGGTCAGTTGTGGCCGAGATACTTGGCTATCTAAATAAAGAGCAGGCTAATTGTGCATAGTATTCGGAAATATTAAAACACCAATTTATTCACCCACGGGATTCAGAGGATGCAGCATATCCTGCTCACTTATTACTTATGCATGCACAGGTCGGGTCTGGGACTGGGCAAGCATTGACATTTATTTGACAACTTTTTGATTGATTTTACAGGTGCTTCTTGTGCATGTCGTTTGCATGCATATTTTAGGGTCATCTTGGGGCTAATCGCAAGTTCACTTTTCAAATTCGCCTGCATACTAATTGGCCATTGTTCGAGTGACCAATTGCCCAATCGGCCAATGGATTTGCCAACGACACGTGGCAACCACACGAACGCCAGCAACAGCTGGCCATAGAAAGAGATGGAGCGATATTGTTGTCTGTCCCTTCACTTGCACAGCGAGCCAAATTATTTGTTTCGGCCTGTCCGCACAGTACACTGGACAAAATGTCTGGCCAAGTATCTAGCAGATACATTAAGCCACAACAGAGGTGATCACAAATTGTTTGCAGTGCCCGGACCAATCGAGAATGTCTGCGACTTTTTTATTTCGGCTCTCTGGCGCATTTTCCATCCTATTTTTACTGCCTTGTAACAGTTGTTGATGATGATCGCGTTGCTTTCCTTGTAGTTACACAAATTCTGTGATACGAACGATAGCGCAAGAGGCAGCAGCAGCATCTACTCCAACATCTGTTAAGCATTTATGCTAGACAACTGACGGACTTGGTTGCGGCAGGGCGCGCGACCTTTTCCGTGGCTTTGAATGGAAATGAATGGAGTCCAATTGCCAAATTATGGAAAAAAAATGAAGAAAAAAACTTGGACCATGGTGACCGGATCTAAGGATCTATTATCTATTAACTATTTGATTACTGTAATGTGAAAGAATTCGGTCACTTTGACCACCGAAAAATGCTTGAAGAATTGTCAGCTTAATCGTAAACAGAAACTAGAGCGTAAGACAAAGTCAACCATGCCCGACTTAGATATACCCGTTACGCATGGCAAGAAGTGTTTAATACTTAGCTTTTCTTTGTGTTATTAATCACAGCATGAAAGCAAATGCTAACATTCTAACATAAAACAGGTAAGGGTGCTGCAGTCGACTGCTCCGACTACAAAATACCCTGCTCATTTGCTTTCGAATTTAAATGTAGCCGGTTTTTCTAACAGCCATTTAAGGTTCATCCTGAAAGTAGGCAAAATTATTTTGTAATTCCAACGGTTTTAGACCTAACTAACGTCAAGCTCAATTGTTTCGCTTATAGCTCCGGCCGTGATATTGGGCCTTGCTTGAGGATCTAACTTGAAAATTGTGCATCTGGGATGTTTGGGTCTAGGATCTTTTGGTTTTTTGGTGATAAGAGGGGAGGGGGGAAATTTTTCAAACCTGAAACAAACTTAATTTGTGTACGGCATACATCTAAATTCATGCAAAAATGTATTTCTCTTATAGTCTCTGAGATCGACGCGTTCATACCGACAGGCAGACGGACGGACGGACAGACGGACATGGTTATATCGACTCGGCTGTTCATGCTGATCAAGAATATATGTGGGATGGGGAGTGCGATGGGGGATGTTATTCCATTGATACACTCTCCAGTTTGCACACATAATAGTTTGTTGTTTATTTTAACGTATTAAACTTTAAGTGAATTACATTTACAAAACTTAAAAATATACTTGCGTCTTCTTCGGCTTGCTGCAATCGACCAACTCTTTTACGTCTACATACACACACTCATGATCTCGTAATCCAACACAGGGATGCCAACTTAACTTAAATGGGCACAGCACTTAGCACTTATATTAAAACTCCTAATAATATATATACTTTTCGGGGAAGGAAATGTTTCCTTCTTCCTGTTACATACATTCGCACATCTTCATGATGCCCCTTTTCCCATTTTTAAGGGGTACAGGGTATGAAAACAAGAAAGAAAGTCGGTCAAGCCCGATTATACCATACTCTGTACCAGGCATGGGCACCGCCCAGCCCGATTGTCCCTTGCAGCCCGCACCGTTATTTCACTTAACACACAACGCAATTCGGTTACAGTTGCTCGTCTCGGCTCGACCGCAGTTTACGACAACAGCGCACCGATATTCAAAGCAGAAGACGAAAAAAATATGTTTTTGTTGTAGCACTAGTGCCCTCGCGTCAAATTCTTCTGCCCATTACTGCTCTGTACCAACGAAACTATACGCTCAGCATAAATTTTGATGCACCAGTAGCAGCCCAAGCAGCGCTGCTACTTACCATGTCATAGATATTTATCCGACTTAGGCCCGATTTCTCAAAGTTTGTTCCTCCGGTTACGCCACATACATCATGAGACACTCAAATTCGGTTAAACTGCCTGTCAAGTTGACCAACCGGACTTTGAGAAATCGGGCTTAAGGGCCGTTTTCTAATCTACTACATAGAGCTATCTGTTACATAAACCTACAAATAACAGAGCAAAATCTGAGTTTATCTAAAACAAAGCAGCAGAAATCGGCCCTTAATCAATAATTGTTACAGAGAATACCAATTCTGCATATTATTTTGGATTATAAACACATAAATTGCATTTCTGTGGGAAATATGTGAATCATGGGCTGAACCAAGGTTCGGACCTAAGACTTCTCCCAAAAACCTCGAATGTCAAAATTCTCAATATTAACCATTGGTCACAAAGATCTCAAAATTGTAACTTTAAACCTCGTCGTCTTGCAACATTGGACTGGGCAGACGAGGATTGTTGATGATCTCATTCGAAATGTAACTGAAGACTTGTATAACACAAATAAATTAACATGATTCGTTTTGAACAAATTTTCTTGTCCACCCTTTTTTAGCATTTGCTCAATTTGCAATTTTGTCCACTTCTATAAAGGCACCAAAAAAAAGGGTTTTAACGCACCACGCTGAATATTTTAATGTTTGGTGTTCCCAAACATAAAAATTGGGTGCTAAATTAGGACTGACCGTGCTAAGTTGCATACGAAAAATAGTGGCCAACTGACCGATTTGGTCGAAGAAACAGGCGACCATACCTTACTGCAGTTTCAATCCCACGGTATGCCACATGATAATGCATGATAATCAGTTAACCCACAACATAGCTGTTTGATTTTACAACAACCGATTTGGAGCGTCTTTCACTTGAGTGGTGCTGATTCTTTTTCGCCTTACAAAAAACAAAGTTCATCGACACACTTATGAGGATGATCCACGTCTATGATTCTGAAATGGACACAGCTGGCTTAGCCATGAACATCTATTTAATTAAGAACCGCCGGCACTATGTACGTTTTG
>JAWNNM010003148.1:0-69760 GCA_035044965.1 Lordiphosa andalusiaca
TGTAATTGCTCGCCACTGTAGCTCTGAGACCAGCCCCTCAAGATCTCGGTGCGCAAGCAATTATGATCACTCCTGAAATCTGAGGTTACGCTCTATATGGGCCTACCTGACAACAGAAAGCCCCCAAAAGGCAATAACTCAGTCATAGCGCCCTAAAAAGCACTAACCAAAACTGGTCACCCCGACGCAATAAGCAAACCGCGCCTACCCTTGTCATTTACTCCTGTCATAGCTCTTTAACGGCCAACAAGTTGGTCATCACGCCACCAAACAAATTGCACTCACTCTTGCCATACCTCCTCAACGGACAATAAATCGGATGCCAAAGCAAACTGCATCTACCTCTCTTATACCTCCTGAAACGGAAAGCAAACTTGCCTCCACGCTGAAAAAGCAAACCGCACTCACACTTGTCATACCTCCTTTAATGGATCAACTATCACGGCTACCGTCACACCGACTAAAAGTCTTATTATCTTATTTCACTTTCATCACTGCTGGCTTTAAGGTGCTTTAGGTCTATACGCGCTGTCGCCGCACACAACTCATGTAATTGCTCGCCACTGTAGCTCTGAGACCAGCCCCTCAAGATCTCGGTGCGCAAGCAATTATGATCACTCCTGAAATCTGAGGTTACGCTCTATATGGGCCTACCTGACAACAGAAAAACCAGCCCCTCAAGATCTCGGAGCGCAGGCAATTATGATCACTCCTGAAATCTGAGGTTACGCTCTATATGGGCCTACCTGACAACAGAAAAAAAAACTGCCTCACTCCAGTCAACACGCCCACGGCAACAACACCACACCTTACCTCATCACAACTCCCTAAACCGGATCCACCACGTCGGCTGCCTCTCAAAACGATGGAAGTCATCACAGCAGTCCAGGCCTGGGAAGAACCTGGTCATCACACTCCTGCTTGCCCTTCGGAGCAAGCGGCAAAACTTCTCCCGCCCGTCTTTCAACACTGCTGGCTTTAAGGCGTTATAGGTTCATACGCGCCGTCGCTGCACACACCCTACCCTTGGTTATGTATACTGTTATTATTAAGCTAGCCATCTAAGAACACACTATTGTAACCTAGAATATCATACCAATAAATCTGAGGTAACGCTCCATATGGGCCTACCTGACAACAGAAAAAAAATATATGGGCCTACCTGACAACAAAAAAATAGTGTTATAATAATATTTGTTGAATAAATCACCCCAAATGGGGCATATTCTGTTTGGACTCCTATCCGAGCAGTTCTACAAAGCAGCCAACTAATGTTGGGAAGGGAGAAGCACGGGCAAGCAACAACAACCGCTTGTCCAAGGAATCCTCAGTACAGGAAAAAAAGAAAATGTCAGGAAAAATATAAATAAAATATTTGTTATCCGATTGTCCATATATCGAGGTCGTGCCTACCCCTGAGAAAGCCGTTAGCTAGCCGGCAACCGATACTTGGACTCAGACAAAAAGTTAGTTTTGGTTATGCCACTTTTTGTTCCTTTTTGCCAGATCTTCGTCTTGAACCTTGTCTCCATTTGCCCACTTATAGAGGCACCCAGGAAGAATTATTTTTAAATTTTTTTTTCGAAATTAACTTAGAAGCTTTTCTGCCCCGAACTTCTTGCATTAAATGATAAAACCAAATATTGATGTTCTGCTTCAACTAGTATTAAAACACCAGATCATCATCTCTTGTCAACATTGCTTTGTGTTTTATTAAACTTGATTTTTGTATATTCTATCTTTATTACATCAATTTATTTAATAATTTTAAGCATTATTTCCTTAGTATAAGTGTATGTTTGTCTGTTTTATATAACTACATATGTGTATGTGTGCCATATTTATTATTTAAGAATCACCGTTAACCTCTTAACACTCACACACTTATACATATCTACAGTCCATCCATGACTGAAACAGAAGACTCAGTTCAGTCGACCAATCCATACTGACTCACATGCACACGTAAATAAATATTGACTAAGGTTAAGCAAATGTCAGAGGCAAATTAATCAATTGTGTATTAGATAAAATGAATATATGTGTGTAGTAAAAAGAAATCCATTATTTTTGTATGAAATTTAAGGGTAGTACATATAGAATGGATCCGATCTAAGTCAATTATGCCATTTTGTTGGATAACTATCTGTTATTCCGATAGAAATCCTGGCTCTGGTTTTTATGAACAAAAGAAAACTGTAGCAACCGATATTCGCAAAACTCTCTTGAACCGAATTTTCTACCAGCAAAATCGTGCGCCACAAACAGGAACAGGTTGTAATCACTTGGTGCTTAGTCCGGACCATATATGAACCTCCCAACCGATCTACCGGAGTTTATGGCAAGCAACTAACGACGTGCGTGGCCAGGCGTTACCCTGATAAAAGCCAACTCCTCTTCTATTAGCCAACGCCCACCGCTTCAGAGCAATTGCTTTGCCTTTAGGCGGCCTAATTGTTGATAGTACACGAATTAAAAGATTGGCCGTAAGGGAGTAGCTCATAGTATATGGTTCCAAACAGGTTTTTGTGTAATGTTCAGTTCCTGTGCAATCGAAACAGGTCAGCTTTAAAGATTTATATAATTTTGCCAACATTTTTGACAATTGGAATTCCGGAGCAGGGTTCATGTTTAACCTCAAAATTGCCGGAAGGGAATCGGGCACGTGCCCAAACTAAACTAAATAAATCCAATACAAAACTGTCAAATAAGCATTTTTAGTGCTAACTGTCATCTTTACTACGACATCTGCTGTAAATCAATGAAATAAGAACTAAGCCGAACACAGAGTACTTAAGCCATCTTATGAGAAAATTATGGATTACTTTTTACTACACCTATTTGTAGGGTATGTAACATGCATAACTATTTATTTGATTTGATTTGTAAGATTATTGATTGATAGGTTGATCAAAGGAAACTGCACAAGCAAATTTCGTATGGCCGTTTATAGTATGTGTGGTTATGTTAGCAATAGGTATGCGTTTAACTGCAACGAAATTCCGAAATGTCCGGGAGAGAAGTACACAATTGTAAAATCGAAACATTGAGTTTTAGATACGGAATCATATCGATTTTCTAACTAAGTCTTGAGCAATACAATAATGAGCCATATAAATAATAGTAACATTTCTTTCCGGTCTCCACTTTTCATCAACATAGTAACTTCTCAATAATTACAGAGCGGTTAATAATGGACTCGTAATTGTTGGTTTTATTATTCGGGTATTAGTGTGTAATTCTGAATTAGATGTAGGGGTTGTTCGTAACAGTACTGACTCGAATAAAAATGCGGCAACTAAAGCGTATAAAATATACATCAGTTTAACTTAAGGATTAGGGTCAATAAATTAAATATTGCAAAAATGTTTCAAAGCGGTCTACACTCTAAATACTAAATCCATTCAAATGAAAACACAGAAAACTGGAAGCATAGTTAATAGAAGGTTTTGATTAGAACAACATTTAAAACTAAATCATTAAATCGTCAGATCTGTGTGCGCTTATTTACAATGTTATGCAAGTTTTGCATGTCTAATAATAGGCTTAGCTACATGTGGGAATATTTTGACTTCACTTGTGTGTCCTGTTCGTTGACTAATTACGTTAATAGCCATATATCTACTTAAATGAACTTAAGCTACACATAGATATCCGCATAGACGAATGCGACTGTTTAAATATTAAAGCTTAGCATAATTCGTTTCAAATTATTATTTCACATTTGAATGTGAATGTGTTAAACAGTCTTTTTTTTAATTGGCAATGGCTATACACATTGTTCCTATTACATGACAAATTATCTTATCTTAACGTATCACGCGTCCTGCCTTTATAATCATGTGCTGCAATTTTGAAAACATTTTCTGCATCTTGCACTTACGCTTGGCTTTTAATAACACTGTGCAACAAAACCACAACCAAGAATGCACTTATCTGTGCAATCATATGACTTCCCATTTTTTTTAACTTCAAAAAAGTTTGTAACATGCGATTTGCCTGATTTTTTTCCCCCACAGCTGAGTGTGTCCAGTTGGGTAAGAGTTTTTGAGCAAATCTTTTCAAATCTCTATCTTGTTGCTTAGTGTTATTAATATTCAAGTGCACATCTATGTAAGTAGGGTTTTCCGATGATTTTCAAGTGCCTTCAAGCGTGCTCTTAATTCTACATTGTGGTGTGTAAACTGATTTTTATTAAATACAAGTTGTGTTCCTTCCACGTAGATATGTATGCCAATATTCGCACATTTCAATTCATTTATGTGTACGCATAGTTGACCGACCACGTAAGAATAGATCTCGACTGTGTATATATATTTTCTAAGTTTTAATTTAATTAAATGAATATTAGTACATGTACAAAAATGAACGTACACACACGAAAAACATATCTTCCTTCTTACAGATGTTGGTATTTCATTTGCAATAGCAGCTATCAGGTCTTATGGTCAATAAATTCGTAAGTGTTGTTAATCGGCGTACGCGTTATGGACACTAGATTATGCTTTGTATACTGATCGGTGCGTGCCTAATCAGTCAAAGTTAAGCTGACTGTTGGGAACAGACTGAACAAGCCTCGATCCATCACCAATTTATAAGCCCCCCTATTTAGTGTCCCAAGAGAATACGCCATCTTTAGATTTCTACGTATAAAATTCCCAAAGCCAAAGCCAAACAAACAGAGTACATATGCATGTATGCCGAGTACTACACAGGGGAAAAAAGGATATTATACAAAATGGATCCATATTTGGATATTAAAATAACCATTTGATGTTAACTGGATCTTATATGTTCATCCATCGGATCTGAAAGTCATACGAAGGATATGAAAAAATCATATTTTAATTCCAAAAAAAGGACATTAAGAGCTTTCCATTCCACTTGGATCTTTTTTTTTTTGCTGTGTACAAGGCTTAAATTAATAAATATGAAAGCCATTCACTATTTGTCAAAAATAAAGAATAGTAAAGCATGCCGAAAATTTTAGGCTTTTGCAGACATATAAGACATATATAGTGTTATTATCATCAAGTGGACTAAGCCGATAACAGTTTGCTGAATTTGTAAAAATGATAGCTTGGGTAATTATTAAAAATTAACATATTTATAATAATCATTCACAGAGAAAGAAAGATATAAAACGAGAGCGTGAGCTAAATTCGGCAATACCCGACTTCGATGTACCCGTTACTCAGGGGAATTATTGATTAATACCCCCTGCTTTAGTTATTTAACAGAGCATTAACATAAATGTGAACATAAAGCAAATAAACGGCTCAGAAAAGTATGCAACATTTTTTATAACCTTTATATCAAATCTTTATGAAAATTTCAGAGACTGCAAAATCGTTGGAGTTTTTCAACATTTTTATTGGGGGGCGGGGACTTGCTTAAGAACAATATAAATCTACATGCAAAAATTGGTTCCTCTGGCTCTTCTAGTCTCCGAGATCTATGTGATCATACGGGCGGACGGACGGACGGGGCAATATGCACTCGGTTGTTGATACTGACCAAGAATATTTATACTTTATGGGGTCGAAGGCGCTTCCTTGCGTCTGTTACATACATTTGCACGACTTAAGTATACCCTTTTTACTCCACGAGTAACCGGTATACAAATATTCATTGGATGGTTTCGAAGTCCATTTGAAATTTTATAATTTTTTAGGATATTAAAATATCTATTTATTTTTAAATGGATCTTAAGTTAAGGAGTGTTAGGTAAAAAAGGATATTAAAAACTATCCAATATTCCAATTGGGTCTTTTTTTCTGTGCAGTTAATATTTGGTTACTGTTATTATTTAAGTTAAATAGGGTGTAAAATAGGAACAAAACAAAGAACGATGGATAGACGTCCAGCCCGATGGGCTGGAGCAAGAATAAGCATACTTTATGTTATCGCCTTTCACTGTTCTCGCTTTCCTTTGTTACTTTTCGCGTAACGGGTATAGCAAAGTCGACGACATTTGACTGCCACACTTGAGCTACGAACCATATTCTCCCCATATATAGTCAAAAGATCATATTTTTGTGCAACTGCTGGCCATTTTTAAATACCACTGCATAACTATACCAACAAAAGCTTTCGAAGTTAAATCAAATTTCACGATGGGTTGTGTTATATCCATGACGAGTTCTAAGTTCATTTCTTAAACGGCGACACAGAAAGACCAGGCGGACTCGTATAATTGTAAATTGCAAAATCGCAACAACATGCAGTAAATTTAAAGACACCCTTAGCTTTGCTACATTTTTACAAACATTCGTAATTATAAGCAACTTTGTTTTAGGCTATTGCAATGAAGTTTTCTAACACAGACAAGTGCAGGTATATATGTACAAACATATATATACACACATGCATATGTACACGTAAGTACTAAGGTAAGTTTCATATTTATACGACATGTTTACTTTTTGTTTTATTGTTTTCTTAAAAAGTTTCTACAAACAAATATATTTTGTATATTTTGTTTTTACTGTGAATACATATAGGTATGCAGTTTTTGGGATTCATATGTACATATTATGTTTTACTTTTTATGATTTTTAAGTCATAGTGAAACACTAAACCTTACAACTGTTTCATAATTATACGACACTGGAGCAGTTTTCATTAACATTTGAGCACGAATTTCAATAATCATCCTTAACAATTTTAAGTGCTGTTTGCTTGTCTATTCGGATAAAATGCTTTCTTCTGGCTGTTACACACATACGAACAGACCTGCATGCAGAACCGCCTATTAACGTCTGTCTGTAAATTTAGGAAAATGTGTTAGATCACGAAATATATGAAAATCCTTGAATCGTTTCAGCCTCTCAGAGTTTTTCTAGCTTCCTCTTGAAGGACAGTAGTCTGTCGGGTTACAGTCGGGTGCTTGTGATTCAGCAATACCCGACTTAGTCCTGTTATGGCCGTCTCGTTTTACAATTGAATTTCCTGAATTCTAACCATTGTTCATTTCTACTCTCCGTTTTAGACTTTATATAATATTGAATATGAATTTTAATATTTTAAAGCCCAACAAAGATTTTTTACGACTTTTATTTGACGAATAATAATAGCTTAAGGTGCAAAAATTCTAGCTGGTATATATATAAGCCCAAACACTGAAGGTAAGCCATGTTAAAAACCGAACCGGTGTTTTAGATCCTCCATTATTTTTGTGGAACGAATTATTAAAATATTTCATAAATTAAAAAAGCAAGCAATACGATTGGAGCTGTAATCACAACGTGAAAATATGTTGGTAACCTAGGATTGCTGGATATTCTAACATCGCATGACGAAGTCAAGTATTCCCTAATGAATATAATTTATTATTAATTGATAATACAATATAACTGTTTTTATCATAAGGTAAATTCCAGTATTACTTTACTCCAGTTGGTTTTAGTAGTCAGCAATACTATAAATTCGTCTAGTTTACACTTAAAACCTACCAGTGGTGGGTAGGAAATTTGAGTTTGGGAGTAGTCCAACAACAGAAAAATACAAGAAAGAAAGTCGGTCAAGCCAGTCGGTCAACATACTCTGTACCAAGGAAAGTGTATGCTCAGCATAAATTTTCATGCTGCAGTATCAGCTGAAAGTAGTGCTGCTACTGCGGTGCAACAGCGAACACTCCTTTACTCGATAACCATTCATCCGATCTTTACCATTCCTTTGGCAGATCGATAAATAATTTTTATTACTAATTATGTCAAGCAGGTTAAAACATTCTATCAATAAAGCTGTGGAAGATATGACGTGTTTTCAAAAACGTAGGGGCGGAGAGGGAGTGACAAAAATTAAAAATAGACTTGATCTGCCCGCAGGTATAAGATGAACATGTCCCATACATATCAAATATCTGAGATCTGTTTCTTCATACGGGCGGACATGGCTATATCGATTCGGCTGATAATGTTGATCCAAAATATATGTACCTTTGGCTGTTACATATTTTTGCACAAACTTAATATAGACTGTGTACCTTTGGTTCAGAGTAAAATTATTTTTCATACAAGGCAGGTACTCTCTAATTTACAAGGTATCAAAAAAGGAGACGTATAAAACTATGAACTCATTACCTACGTTTGGGGAGTTTTAACATACATATTTGGCCAGTGTCGATTAAATATGAAACTCACCTTATGACGACTTATGGAACTATTTGGCATCATTCACCATTGGCTTGGGGTTTTGATTTGCATGTGCTGGAATAACTGCGTACTATTACTTAATGTGTTTATATTATTGTATGGTGATAATTCTGTTTGGCCTCAGTTGATATATATTTAACTAAATGTTGGTTTGTCTTTTGTCTTGCATAACAACTTAAGCGTATAGCAAGCTCTCTCACACGAGGGCAATATTTCGATGCGGATTAATTGCTGATTGAAGTCATTGGTAGGTACAATCGTACATAAATGGTGTTCTTGTTCTTTTTGGCACTTGTCCTCTAATGGCCACACGTTTCTGGAAATGGCGATGGGATGGCGAGAATACTACTTATTGCACGTTGATAGTTGGTGGCCTCATATCACTGCACAGTTGATGATACGACAGAGCTTGATATTCGGCGCGACTAGTGCCCGCCGGCTGCTATGAGACGCTTATGGCCCCAGTTTCGGAAGCACTGGGTGCAGATGGAGTGGTGGCTGTCGTTGACTGCTCGGATGAATTGCGGTGCTTCCCAGTAGATATGGCGGGTGCAGCGACAGACAACGATGAGACCTCGTTGCTATTGGTGGCCGCCAGGTGGTGACTTAACTGTTGGTGGAAATGTTGACTAAAACTGCTACTAAACAGCGCATGATGCGGATGGTACCCGTGCGGCGCGGCATGCTGAAGAATAGATGCGGCGGCAGAGGCAACCACTGCCTGCGGGTCGCAGCTTTCCAGCGAGACAACACTTTGCTCCTCGCGCCGTTTGGTAAGCTGATTGATGCTAAGCGGATTGTTAATGTCACGTGGATTGGCGCCGATGGGGTTGCGGTGAACGTTCGATGGCGCCAGCACCTTGGACGATGCACCAGAGCCACAAAACCCGTTGGTTCCCAGTGAGGTAGTCGTACTGTTAGCGACTATTGAATGCGACTGTAGTATTGTATCAGTGTTGCTGTTGCCAACAGAGCCAACCATTGGAAGACTCAGACCCATACCTAAATGACTGAAACGGTTGCCAAGCATCATGGCGCGCTCATGGGCCGTTGTAGTTAGAGGTCCGATTGTCGCTGGCGAGGCCGTACTAGAGGTATTAGGCGTAGTGCTTATGCTACAGGTTGACCCACTACTCGATGCAGATGCTGAGGTGGACCCTGATCTGGATTGGCTGGGCGCGTGATCAGCGTTAGCAACCAAGAGCACGCAGGGGCCGACCGTTGATAGAGCTGGGGTTGCAGGACTAATGTTCATGTTGAGTGGGCTGGCGATGCTCGTGGTAGTCGAGGGACTTTGCAGACTGGACAGCCCGCTTAGACAGCCTGGACTGGACAAGGACTGGTTCAGGGACTCCGTATCCTCGTCCGCCATTTTGTTGCTCTCGTCTCCACTGGCACAGCTACCGCCCAGCTGATCATCGTCTTCTTCGTCTTCATCGTCATCACTAAGCTGACTGCCGGGGTCGTCTATTCCGCTGCCGTCCTCTGTCGCACCGTGTCCATTCATTGCCTCCATATAGCGAATGCACTTCTTTTTGCGTCTGCGTAGAATATAAAATGAAAACAGAATAAGTTACATCTCAAATCGTTGTTGGTTAATGGAGGTAGATGCTATTAAGGGGACATTCCGAAGCAATTATAGCTACCCAATAAAAAATCATGCAAGTAAAGCCCTATTTTTGGCTGAACTAGGCGATAAACTTAAAAATTTCCGTGCATGCCGTTAGCATGAGAAAGTGCACCGCGAAAAACATCGATATGGTAATGAAAGGAGTCGGTTGTCTTGGTCCTAGCCAATAGCTGCCATAAAGAACCGCTTGTGGGTTCATTAGAAGGGTGGCATTTATACTTGAAAAACTTCAGTCCTTTTCGGACAACTTAAAAGGTCAAGCGCTTGGCACACCTCAGCTCTACAATACAGAGAAATTAAACGGATTATATATAAGCTCGAGTTGACTAAAAGGCTTATCTACTTGTTAATGCTAGCGATATATAAAACAAATAAATGGATGCAATCAACGCATGCAAACTCAAGAAAAGAACGAACAATTCGAAAGCAAATAAAATAGTTTCGAAAAAAAATATTATGGTTAATAAATTCAGATCTTCAGATCAAACAATCAAAAACTCCCTCTACACAGGGGAAAAAAGGATATTAAAATAAATCATTGGATGATTTTGGTATGCATTTGGAACGCATTTTTTTTTAAATACTTTTTGGATATTTAAAAATCCATTTAATAAATGGATCTGTAAATATTCCAAAGGATATGAAAAAAATTTATTTTAATATCAAAATATAAAGGACAAAAAATAAAAGGATTTTTATAATTATCCATTTCAATTGGATCTGTTTTGTGCATCTATCTTTATTGATTATGTATTTTCCGCCTTGCTATTGTGATCGGTTAGCTTAAACCGTGTTCAACTGTATTGAAAATGCCAAGTAGTTCTTGATATAACTACAATCCTAAACATACATATGTCATACACGAGGATAGTGAGTGGGGCGTATTAAACTATACTCAAAACATTCGTGGCAAAAATCGAAGCTTCTTGACTAATAACAGAACAACTGTCTAAAATTGGGACTAAATAGTCTTGGCATCTCGACGAAATAAATAAATCGTTGCTTCTAATTCGAAATGTAAGGAAGGTGGTCAGTTTCAACTGTCTTATACCCGTTGCTAGCAGTAGACACGCTTTTGCGCTCCCTTTATCACTATACCAGTGACGTGTATGGAGAATCTTCTAAAGCAAATATCTCTCCATTATGTTTAATGAAATCTTACCAATTTACCTACAAAACGGTGGTAATTAGGAGATTTTCTTCTGATGAGACTTTCGTATATCTTCTTCATTCATTTGCGTATCCTCATTATAAACAGAATAAAAAAGAATGTTCAAAATTTCCATTGGATGATTTCGGTATTAATTGGAATGGTTATTTTTTAATATCCATTTTTGTATACTAAAATATACATTTAATGTTAAATGGGCATTAAATTTTCATCAAACGGTACTAAGAATCATCCAAAGGATAGGAAAAATAGATGGAAAAATAGAAGAATGTTAATTTCGGCTCGGCCGAAGTTTGTATACTCTTGCAGAACGTTTTTCTAACTAATTTGAGGGACATTTTTACTGAAAACAAACAAGTTCTTCTCACTAAAACTACTTTTCTGACTCTAATTTTTTATGACAGCTATGCTATATAGACGTCCGATTAAGAAATATACAATTTGGGGGCGTTTTCTTTGACAACAAATTTATTTCACTAAAAAAAAATGGCAGCTATACGCTATAGTAATCCGTTCCGGCCGGTTCCGATAAATGTGCTGCTTATTTGTACTACAACACTTCGTGCAAAGTTTCGTGATGATAGCTTTTAAGCTGATGGAGGAAATCGCATAGAAACAGACGGACGGACATGGCTATATCGAGTCAGCTCGTCATGCTGAACAAGAATATAAATACTTTATGGGGTCGGAGATGCTTCCTTTTATGCGTTACAAACAACTGAACAATTTCATTACATATATATAAAAAAGAATATTGAAAACTATCCTTTCCGATTTGATCTATTTGGACCTACCCTCTGTACCTTTAATAAAGGGCTTATGGAGATTTCACTTGCTAACTGTGAATTTATCTAGCTGCCGCATGGATGCCAAAAGTGAATGCCAAAAATTCTGCCAGTTGAAGATGTTGTTTGCTAATAAATATAATCACATTAATATTTGATTGATATATAACAAGGTGTTTAACAAAAAGAAAAAAAATTTTTCAAGAAGTCCCTCCTTGGAAAAATCTCGGCTACTCCACTGCCCTAATAAATATAAGATCTCCAGTATGCTGTTCGCCAAGGGGTTTCCTCACTTTTCAGTGGCTTTTGTCAATATTTTTATCTGACCACGATAGCCGGAATTTATATGCTAGCCAGCTTAAAGATATAAAAGTATCAAGTCGTTTATATTTGCTGAACAGGCGTTTGAGCATGCTTTCATCCGCCTGCTCGGATTACATTTATGCTAAGGTTCTACAGGATAATAACTTGCTATTATTTGGATGGGACAATTTAACATCCCTTTTTTATAGACCCAAAAGCCAAAGACATTTTCATACGAAAACAATTTGTTTAATTATTGACAAAAAGGTTCCAGACTAGGCAAGTGATCATCAAAATAGTACCTTAGCCTGACTCTATGTGAATCAGGAATTTTCATAATTTCAGATAATTTCAAGTTCAAATATTATATTATCGAGGATGGTACAAACGAACTAAGCCAATTGAACTTAAGCAACAATTTTCCCTAAGTGAACCCAAATAGCCAGAAACATACCACAGCTGTTGGAAACTTAAGTCCACAGCTTGCACTGAGAAAAAATAACCAAAGTAAAAATCTCGAAACGCAGAAATCATATAGCTGGGAATGCAAACATAAAATTGTGTTAATAGTCAGAAAACGCGCAACTTCGCAACGAAACGAAAAGACAACAACAAACAACATCAAAATTCAGATTAGCACTCATAGAAACATATGTGTGATATATATAAATCCAAATTTAATAAAACAAAATTTTTAAATTGTTAGGCAACCACAACAACAACGATAATATTCACGATATGCAAATATTCAGTGACAAATTGAGAAATTTTATTACTTAAGTCATACAACATACATTTTTACCCATATGTACATCAGAGTTTACAAATACATATCTGATTATATCCACTGGTCTTGGCTCCAAAATGCTATTAATTCTAGAAACTGTCCAACTCGAAACGACACCACTATACCTCCTATTGAAGCAGACAAATATGGCCACGCCGCTCAGTTGCTGCAACACTGTCATAACTCAAATAAACACGATTTTGAGTTAATGATGCAGAAATATTCCCCACATTATTTTACAGTTTCATTTTCATGTTTCAGCAAAAGAGACATATCTCAGTTATGCTGCTGCCGATACTTTGCGGAGATCCTTCGGATTTATTAAAAGATCTATTTTCGCTCATCTGACTCATGTTTATATCAAAGAACATTTTGGAACAAAAGACGACTCAAAATGATAATGGCAGGAGCAGGTACGGACACCGGGAGAATCAAATTCTTAGCTTTCCGCAACATGAAAAATTCAACACGAAATATAACATATTTTGTATAAGATGTCGCTTTTAGGTATTCTTATTCTTTGTCTTTGTGCTGTTTAATTCAAGCATGATATTATTTTTCCACCTCACACATTGGTCGCATTCGATATACGATAACTTTATTTATTTGTTATTTACGATTAACGATTGATGATTGTACACTCGAAATGACAAAATGTTTCAATCAAATAAATTATTAAATTCTTGGAGATCACAACTCCAACCAATTGAATTAAATAGCGAAACGAGAACAGGCTTGTATTAGTCGAAATTCGAGGAAAATTTCTTTCTTTCGCTGAAATATTATTTGAGGTGTGTAAATTATAGAAAGAAATATTCTCTGGGTTCATTGCAACAATATATTGAGAAATTCCTCCAATCGAATTTGAGAGTCGTTCTAGTTGAATATATTTAAGTGTGCATCTAGTAGAGATCGTCCCTTTTCGAATTTGATATGCTCAAACATATTATAAATGATGGAATCCGCGGATTAATCAACGACTCGAGAAACACGTCGATGAGTAACGGCCATGCAAGTAAATAGTTAAAGTATTTGTAGCGTGGATTTACGATTCCACATGGCTTGTGAGTATCTATTTCATCACTGTCTGTTGCGACACCTAGTAAAATCGACAAACCGCCTAGGGCCTACTTGAATATATCATTGAGAAATTATATCTTTGTGTGTTAAATTGTGCAGTTTCCGTCATTATTGGCCCGATACATTACGCCACGGGTGCCACGGCCACGGCGCTATACACGCTTCAGGCGCATTTGTTGCCTGAACAAATACATACGGATCACGCATAATGAAATTGTAGCAACAACTTCTTCTGCTTCTTGCAAAGTGGAAGGCAACAAAACTACGTATGCGCGCTGCCTTAAGCGTTGTTGTTAACGCGAGCAAAAGGCAGCCACAAGTACAAACCCTCACTTTTTTTACTTGTGTTAGTGAATGCCTTTTCATTAAACAGACTACTGTTTACTCCACCAGTGCAGCGATCTTAGCAATTTAGTTAAACGAATTTCGGTATCTTTGAGAGACAGTGGGAAATGATGTCTATTTAGCTGGATTGAAACCTGAACATTCTTTGCTCTGTGACATATACTCAGTACACCGCCTCGGAAGTGAACATTGGAGTGAGAAATTAAGGCTTAATCAATAGATATAGCTTCAGTTCATGAGTGATTCGATTACAGTCTAACTACCCATGAACTTAAGTGCCTAAATTAATGCCTTAAAAGAACGCCTTGTATAAAATTCATAATCGAAAATCAAGTATGGGAAGGAAGCAAGTAAGTGTTATTGGTATCAGCTCCTTCAATTTAGTGCTGGTTTCAAGTAAGCTTTAATTTAAGGGTAGTTTCTATCGTTTTTACTTAGTCTTAACCCTAATTTCTCGGGGACCATTCGACCGATTTGAATGAAATTTTTTTCTGTCATAGCTAACACCCTAATGAATAAAAAAATTATTTTTAAGAGTTTTAGTTTAATATTGGTATGTCGAAAACAAGAAGTAAACTTTAAACGCGATTATTTCAAATTAACTTTTTTGGAGCTGGATCCGGAAGAATACACAGAAAATAATGATGATAAGATCTGGGGATCAATATTGTATATTCCTATATGAATAAAAAGCCGATATTATACACTTGAAAATAACTTGTTCGAATATATCAAACTGATATTTTCGTTTTTAAGATCAAATTGATGTTTTATAACGTATTTTTGTGACCAAAAATAACAAATAAATTAGAAATGAGAGGCTAATCTATTCTCTACTGATTTTTTGGCTAAAGCAGTATTTTAACTTGTCAAGATCTCATTTGAGACGGGTAAAAATTACCTGTGAGTTGGCTCTCAAGAAACTGTAAAGAGAACTCAGATAGTCAACTTTTCATGCAGCTTTTCATATACTTTTGTGCTTCTCAGATTGATAATTACACTTGCGTGATATCTCATTTGAGAAACTTTAACAATATATCAGACCAGTGAAAATAAAGCTTAAGGTTTTTTTTTTATTTTGGTTTTAAAAATGCAAAAACAAAAATGTTGCTTATTCTGGCTGCACCATTCCAAAATAAGATGAGAGGCGTAATCCCGAATAAAGTATGACTCTATTTTCGCTATTTTTCCCGTCCCACAACCTGTTATTTCGATCCCTTGATTAAGTGTACCCATAACATTTTGGAGCTTTATTGCGTTACACACTACGCTTTATTTAGATTTGGGTCTACTGTCCGTGGGCTTTTTGTCATGTCACCGAAAAATCTGTTTCTGTGATCGTTGTGTTTCAAGCGTCTTTGATTACATATATTACAGCATTCATATATGTAAGTGACCCAATTTGCAAATACTGATGTACATTTGGGAAATATTAACTATTGGATTATTTACTAGTATCTGAGCAGCTTGAGCTGTTGAGTTTAAAGAACACAATGAATATCCTCGAATGCCGGCCGCTCTTCGCCGTCATCATGACCGCGGCATACATCCATGGGCTTTTACAAATTGACATATGTAGGTGGTGCCTGCGGCGAGAGCTGCTGTGAACCTGCACTAGCAGCGCCACCACCGCCTCCAGCGCTGCCATTAATTGGTGCTCCTCCATTTCCATTGCTGTTGGTCAGCATTTGAATATGCGTGTGAGAAGACGATGTGGATGATGATGAGGAGGACGATGACGACGAATTGGGCAGCATTACTGTGCCCCCTATGCCACTTACTATAGGTGCCAGCATACCGACACCTATGCTGCCCACTCCTGAAACGCTGCCGATGCCGCCGCTGTTGTTCACCGATGAAATGACACCCAAACTGGGACTGAGTTATCAGTCAAGTCGAGATATATTTGAAAGTCCAAAAATTGATTTGATTTAATGTTAGCATTAAGAAGAGAAAGGGGGTAATCGAGAGAATATCAAAATCATTTAGTCATCTATTGTGTTGCATTTGGTGATTGTGATAGTGTTGAAGTGTTTACATGTAAATGCAAAAACAAAGGCGAAGCTAGCTTCGGATGTGCCGAAGATTCTATACCCTTGGCTGTCCTCGGGCAACTCCTTTTACGGTAGGATGTACATTTTAAAGATATAACTATAAAATTTGGAAGTGTCTCAAAATATGCAAATTAACATTGGACCAAAGTACCAATCGTTTCTATGGGAATCGATTACGAAGAATCAGACAGTTAAATATGAGGCTATCATGGTAAAATAAACAAGAAATTTGTGCTAAGGCCTATCATGTGGACGATCCTTCCTACCACAGCTTGGCAGACGTAAGATATTAAACTGGAGTGATTGACCGCTCAAAACAATTATATTTAATTTACTTAGACGAATTTCGACTTCGGTCGTAGCCTTGACAAGGAGAATTGGAGAGAAAGCATTCAAGTGCACGACGCTTAGGAACAATGAAGTTCAAAATTAGCACATACAAATAAATAAATAATTCAAAATATCAGACTATAATGATTGTGAATGTTGTTTGACTAGATAAGACCAGCTTCGATCGCATTTGTGTAGGTAGATTTTCCAATATTTGTAGTTCACTTAATCCATACTAATGATTGTGTAGGATTAAATATAGATATGAAGCTACTCGGCCGAATATTAACAAGTAAGGCAGCTGCAGTCGAGTTTTCCGACTACAAAGATCCCTGTTCATTTCGTTTTGAATTATTGAAGATGAATGTAACCGATTTTTATAGCAGCTTTTAAATTGTCATCCTGAATGTAGGCAACATTATTTTAACCTTTAAGCGGATCTAGTCCTGACTAACAACTAGGGGGTGCCCTTATCAGCTCTTATCAGTACTTTTCAGAATAGATAGATATTGGGCCTAGCTTGAATTATACTAAGCCACGAGGATATAACTTAATTGCGGATCTGACGTTTTTTTAGATCTAGGATCTGACTGTTTTTTTTTTTGCTCTTATCAGCTCAACTGTTTCGCTTATAACTCCGGTGTTTTTTGTCCGATCTGATTGTACTTTTCAGAATAGATAGATATTGGGCCCAGCTTGATGTATACAGCCACGAGGCTCTGACTTGAAAATTGTGGATCTGACGGCTATTTAGGGGTAGGATTTCTAGAGGAGGTCTAGGTTTTTTGGGGATAAAAGGGGGACGGGGTGGAATTTTTCAAATCTGAAACAAACTTGATCTGCGTACAGCATAAATCTACCTTCGTGCAAAAATTTGTGGCTCTATATCTTATAGTCTCTGAGATCGACGCGTTCATGCAGACAGACAGACGGACAGACGGACGGGCGGACGGACAGATGGACAGACGGACATGGCTATATCGACTCGGCTGTTCATGCTGATCAAGAATATATATACTTTATGGGGTCGGAAAATGTTCCTTCTCCCTGTTACATATATTCGCACAACTTCATGTTCCCCCTTTTCCCAATTTCAATGGGAACAGGGTATAAAAACTTGATCCGCGTTCGGCATACACCTACCTTCATGCAGAAATTTGTGGCTCTATCTCTTATAGTCTCTAAGATCGACGCGTTCATACATACAGACGAACGGACAGATAGTCGGATAGACGGACGGACGGACATCGTTATATCGACTCGGCTGTTCATGCTGATCAAGAATATATTTCCTTTGCGGGGTCGGAAATGTATCCTTCTCCCTTTAACATACATTCGCACAACTTCATGATCCACCTTTTCTTATTTTCAATGTGAACAGGGTATAAAAACAGCCCCAACAATTTCCACTAAAAACGAGAGCTTAAGTTGAAGTCGGTCGGTCTTGACTTCGATGTACCCGTTACTCAGTGGAATTATTGTTTAATAGCCATTCTAATGGTTTTTGATTTTTAATTCATGGCTTATACACTATTGTGCAAAATATGAGCGCGGAATCTTTAAAATTAATTACTAATTTTTTCTATGAAAACGGCCGAATTTAACGTGGAAGTTTTCAATAAAGCATATAAAAACTTTATAGAAGACACATACAAGTTAATTTTCTAGGCACTAATCTGTGGGTTATGTGCGTATGGTATACATCACCAACCCTGATTCAAAAATTTGGGGCTCTATCTATAATAGTATCTAAGATCGATGCGTTCATACAGACAGACGGACAGACGGAGATGGCTATATCGACTCGGATGTTGATGCTGATGAAAAATGACTATATACTTTATGGGGTAGAAAATGTTTCTTTCTCCCTGTTACATACTTTCGCACATCTTCATGATTCCCCTTTTTCCCATTTTATATGGGAAGATATTTAAATGGATAAGAGGAATTAAATTCAAGTCTTCAAAAAGTCACATTACTAAAGAAATCTTAATATTTTATAAAGTGCCTCTGGGAACCACCGAACCGAAACCGAAACTGAACAGTTAGCTCCAAAAACCATGTAATGAACAGAACCGGCGGTTCAGAAACTGTGTGAACCACTGAACCGAACCAGTACTTTTTTTTTGACTGGTTTGCATCCCTGAAATAATTATGGCTGATTCGATGAAAAGTAAATACTGTTTTTATACCCTTGCAGAGAGTATATTGAAATTGTCCAGATGTTTGTAACGTATAAAACGAAGCATTTCCGACCACATAAAGTATATATGTTCTTGATCAGCTTGACGAGCTGAGTCGATATAGCCATGTCCGTCCGTCTGTTTCAATTCTATCTCCTCCGTCAGTTTTAAATCTGGCGCCACCAAATTTTGCACAAGGTCTTCTGGGACAAATACGCTACACATTTGACGGAACCGGCCGGATCGGATTACTATAACATAGAGCTGCACTAAGAACGATCGGTCGAACAACTAGTTCTTGTGAGAAAAACGATTTTGTTTTTAATGCAAACGTCTCCAAACTCCGTATTTACTAGTTTTTAATGCTTCTCCATGATTCTGCCAAATTTGGTCGATATTGGACATCTGTATAGTATAGCTGTCACACAAAAGTAGAGTCAGAAAAGAAGTCTTATTAAGAAAAACTTTTTTTGTTTTCAGTGGATATGCCTATCAAATAAGTAAAAAAAAACGAGCTGCAAGGGTATACAAACTTCGGCAGAGCCGAAATTAACTTTCGTCAATTTTGTTCTTTATATTTGACTCAGTATAATAAGTTACATGACATCCGTTAATGTGACAAATTTTTCTCCAACGACTGTTTTTGTGGTTACTGTCATAACTCAAAGCAAAAACTTACGGTTAATTACAATTACACAGTTTCTTATGAATTTTTTGTAACTTCGTACCCTGTTCCAGAAAGTGCTGCCCATCAAAAATTGTTTCCCTATAACTCGACTATTGCTCATCCGATCTTAACCATTGCTTCGGCGAATCGATAAATAATACTGATTACTAAATATGTCCAGAAGTTACGAACCTTCTATTTTTAAAATTGTGGGAGAAATTACGTTTTTCTCAAATTTGAAAACAAACTTGAACTACCTGCAAGTATAAGAAGTTTTTGTCCCATACACGTCAAGCCTCTTTTTCTTACCTTCTCTGAGATCTGTCCGTTCATACGGACAAACAGACGGACATGGCTATATCGACTCGGCTGTTGATGCTGATCAAGAATATATATACTTTATGGGGTCGGAGATGCTTTCATCTGGCTGTTACATACTTTTGCACAGCATTATAGTACTTTTTGTATCTACTGTACAGAGTATAAAAATAACTAAAATTCAGAAAAATTTATAAATTCTTTAATTGAGTCGATCTAGACAATTTAATGTTTAAAGTGGATTTCATGTACATTACGACCGCTGCCGCGCCTCAAATGGTTCATCCGCTGGGTCCAAATTTGGCATACTCTCTCCAACATATCCGCCATTTTGTTAAGCATAAATTTTTCAATATTGGCTTCCAGAGTGTTAGCTGTTGCGGGCTTGTCGCTATAGTTATGAGAATAGCCCCACAAAAAGAGAATGGTCAGCGGCCGTTTCGATCGTTTTTGTTTTCGTCTACACGCAATTTCTGAGCTACAATTTTAATTAATATAATTTTAAATCAAATTGTACGTTTAATATGTAGATGAACACTTAAAAAATTTCGACGATAGTCGTCATGTTGAAATGATAATACTTGTAATATGAAAATATTCACCGTCGCCAAGAAAATTCTAGTTTTTATAACCTTTTTATACCCTCTGTATATTGAAATTGTCCAGATGTTTGTAACGCATAAAAGGAAGCATTTCCGACCACATAAAGTATATATATTCTTGATCAGCATGACGAGCTAAGTCGATATAGCCATGTCAGTCTGTCCGTCCGTCCGTCTGTCTGTCTGTCTGTTTCTATGCTATCTCCTCCGTCAGTTTTCAAGCTATCCCGACCAAACTTTGCACGAAGTCTTCTGGTCCAAATACGCTGCACATTTGTCGGAACCGGCCGGATCGGATGACTATAACATATAGCTGCCATAGGAACGATCGGTCGAAAAACTAGTTCTAGTGAGAACAACTTTTTAGTTGTTATCCAAACTCCGTATTTACTAGTTTTTAATGCTTCTCCATAATTCTGCAAAATTTGGTCGAAATCGGACATCTATATAGTATAGCTGTCATACAAAAGTAGTCTTATTGGAAAACGAGAGCGTAAGTTAAAGTCGGCCCTTCCCGACTTCGAAATACCCGTTACTCAAGGCAATTAGTGTTTAATAACCTCATGCGGCTCAGATAAGTATGGAACGTTTTTTTAACTCTGCGATTTAATATCCGATCTTTATAAAAATTTGTGAGATTGTACATATTGGCCACATGCACAATACTGCAAAATCTGAGCTCGATAACTTATAAATTGTAGGAGATATTCAACATTTGTTGTTGCAAACATTTGTTTGAAACAAACTTGATCTGCTTGCAGACAATACTAGCTTACATCTAAAATTTGGTTGCTCTAGCTCTTCTAGTTTTTGAGATCTAGTTGTTCATACAGACGGACGGACGGACATGGCTATATCTACTCGGCTGTTGATGCTGATGAAGAATATATATATAGTTTATGATATCGGAGATGCTTCCTTTTGCCTGTTACATACATTTGCACGACTTTAGTATACCCTTTTTACTCTACAAGTAACGGGTATAAAAATTCAATAATTTGGAAACGTTCGTTTTAAGTCGATTCATGGTAAAATAATAGACTAAACTAAACATGTTTGAAAGTAAAATTTGACAAGAAAACAGCTGAGCTGCCAAAAACAGTGTTGTCAAAAAGAAAGTTGCTAACAAATCTATCTTTACATATGCAAAACAGTGATTTTCCAATACACTATTTTGATAATTGTAATTTGCTGGTTCCCCTGTGTAGGACAGAAACGATCTGGGCGTTCCCGCAAACTCGTATACCTCCCAACTTCATTCAAAGAGATATTGTAAATCTAAGTTTTGATTTTCTCAGTATAAAAGATTGAATGAATACCCGAATTGTTTTGTATTTGTAAAGATAGCTTAACTAATCGTAACTTGAAAAAAGCATACCCGATTTTACTATTAAGTCCAGACAAATTAGAATATTTCGATGCATGAAATATTGATCAGCCAGGCTTTTGATATGTGGTAGGTGACTTTCTAAAAGTTCAAGATTGTGACAATTTCAGTCGTTGAGTATGGCCGAGGTATTCTGAAAGTTCAAGAATGTGGCAATTTCAGTCATTGAGTACGGTGGAGTTATTCTGAAACCATTGCTCTTTGACATTTTCAAAGATTAAGTTGTAGATAATATCGATATCTTTCAATAACAAATGTTCTGTGCGGGCATAAAGCGTCAGACATATTGTCGATACAAACACATAAAAAGAACCAAATAATACATTTTCATCATTTTACCGGACACTAGAAAAATGGGTAAAAGTGAAAAAAATGAATTTTTGACCGGACAGAAAATTTGTGAAAATCAAAGTGAAAGGTATTGTTTTCGTCCATAACCTTGTCTTAGATCACTTTTCTCCAACGTCAACAGTTTCCAAGATACAGAGCAATTTGCGATTTCCAATATGGCGGCGGTTTTCAATGATAAGGCGAAAAGTCTGGCTGATCAATATTTCATGGATAAATATGCCTTTGATTTGCCTAATGACTGGACTTAATGACCGATTGAGAATAAGAATTCGATTTTGGCGAAATACAATCAGTAATCGTTTCAGTGGGGAGTGCAAAAATTTCAGAAAATCTGCTATCGGACTTCCTCCTGTCCTTTTAATATCGACAACTAACCTGATGGTTGCAATAAAGGAGATAGTGTGGACAATAGAGCCTGTTTCAATAAACAAATCGATCAAATTTCAGTTTGGACAAAAAAAAATACATAATTAAAATCAAGTGTTTGTTCCTGTGCGGGGTGCAGGCAAGGGCATTATGGGTACAGAAGAGCGCTCGATTCCATGCAATTACAATTGCCGCATGATCGCTTATATTTGCTTGTTATTAATGTTACTGTTTATTAATGGTATGTACCTATTGTAGTAGAAATATGCGCTTGTGTATAAGTGTGTAGGCGATAAGTGACAAAGGTACTAAAAGTGAGAGAACACCCGTTGTCATACGGCTGTACATACATTCATCTGAGCTTAACAGACTAGACTGGCCATAACTGAATACCTTGCTCCTAGCTTCAAATTACCAAACAAGCTTTGAATAGCGCAACGGCATTGTCATTTTTTCATTTTCCATATAGGCAGGAACAAAGTAAAATCACATTATACAGTGACCGTCAGCTAACTAGCGCTAGTCACAAGCTTTGTGTACTTTGTGTGCCGCGGCAGCGCTGCCTTTGATAATTTGTCTTTGCCCCGTAGATAGCGACGCGCCGGCTTCCGCACTAAAACCACGTGTGACCGAAAGTAAAGTTGGCTCTGCCCGACTTCGATGTACCCATTACTCAGGAATATTATTATTAAATAGCCGTTACTCAGGAAAATTATTGTTTAATAGCCTCTCCTTATGTTGATTAACAGGTGACTAACTTTAATGTGAACATTTCAATATAATGTTAGCAAAAATCGAATGCGGCTCAGAAAAATATGCAAAATGCTAACTCTGCAATTTATTTTCCGAAGTTTATGAAAATTTTAAATTTTAGGTGCTCTTATCAGCTCAACTGTTTCGCTTATAACTCCGGTGTTTTTTGTCCGATCTGATTGTACTTTTCAGAATAAATAGATATTGGGCCTAGCTTGATGTATATAAACTACGAGGCTCTAACTTGAAAATTGTGGATCTGACGGTTTTTTAGGTCTAAGATGGCTAGAGGAGGTCTTGGTTTTTTGGGGATAAAAGGGGGACGGGGTGGAATTTTCCAAATCTGAAACAAACTTGATCTGCGTACAGCATAAGTCTACCTTCATGCAAAAATGTGGCTCTATCTCTTATAGTCTCTGAGATCGACGCGTTCATACAGAAAGACAGACGGACATGGCTATATCGACTCGGCTGTTTATGCTGATCAAGAATATATATACTTTATGGGGTCGCAAATGTTTCCTTCTCCCTGTTACATATATTCGCACAACTTCATGATTCCCATTTTCAATGAGAACAGGGTATAAAAACGAGAGCGTAAGTTAAAGTCGGCCTTGCCCGACTTCGAAATATCCGTTACTCAAGGCAATTAGTGTTTAATAACTTCATACGGCTCAGATAAGTATGGAACGTTTTTTTAACTCTGCCATTTATTATCCGATCTTAATGAAAATTTGTGAGATTTTACATATTGCCACATGCATGTACTGCAAAATCTGAGTTCGATAGCTTACTAATTGTAGGAGATATTCAACATTTTTTATTGCGGGGGCGGGAAGGGGAGTGACCAAAATTTTAAACAAACTTGACCTGCCTGCAGACAATACTAGTTTACATCTAAAATTTGGTTGCTCTAGCTCTTCTAGTCTCTGAGATCTAGGTGTTCATACAGATGGGTGGACGGACGGACATGGCTACATCGACTCTGCTGTTGATGCTGATGAGTATGTATATACTTTATGATATCGGAGATGCTTCCTTCAGCCTGTTACATACATTTGCACGAATTTAGTATACCCTTTTTACTCTACAAGTAACGGGTATACAAAATTTACAAATTATCATTCTTTCCGGTCTCTGCTTAAAACAAGGAAGAAAGTCGGTCACTCACACTCTCTTTTACCTCGCCAAAATTTGTATATCAATTTAATTATTGCCGTCGTCCATAGCCGTTGCTGCCTACCAGAAATGTTTAATGAAATGTTTTCCTAATGATATCGGAGACGCTTGAATCTGTATGTTACATACATTTGCACAAACAACAAGAAAGAAAGTCGGTCAAGCCCGACTATATCATACTCTGTACCAAGGAAATTAAACGCTCAGCTGATTACTAAATATGTCTAGAAGGAACAAGCCACCTATCTTTAAAACTGTGGGAGTTATGATGGTAAGATCTCAGAGATGGTAAGAGACAGAGGTTTGACATGTATGGGACATATGCTTCTTATGTCTGCAGGCAGATCAAGTTTATTTTCAATTTTGGCCACGCCTCCTGCCGCCCCCTCAATTTAGAAAAAAATCATTTCTCCTTCAGTCTTAAAGATAGATGGTTCGTTCCTTCTGGACATATTCAGTAATAAAGATAACTTATCCATCAGCTGAAGGAATGGTGAAGATCGGATAAACGGTTGTTAAGTTATGATCAAAAGACTGTTCGCTGCTGCAGCGCAGTAGCAGCGCTGCTTTAAGCTGCTACTGCGGCATCAAAATTTATGCTAAGCGTATAATTTCGTTGGTACAGAGTATGCTATAGTCGGGCTTGACCGACTTTCATTGTTGTCTTTAGCTTTACCACTGTTTTGTCTTTGTAATTTGATGACAAACGTAATTTCGCTTGTTTGCTTTACGTGGATTAAACTGATAACAACACCGTCGGCTGCCATCGTATGTGGATGGACCCCGAACACTAAGCCTACCACCTCTGCAGGTAATGGAGTTATGTTTCTTGATACACCTATATAAATGGCCATATATCCGTAAATATATGAATGTTCGTCTGTATGAACACCTAGATCACAGAGACCAGAAGAGCTAGAGCAACCAAATTTTATATGTAAGCTAGTATTGTCTGTAGGCAGATCAAGTTTATTTCAAATTTTGGCCACGCCCCCTCCCGCCCCCGCAATACATAAGATTGAATATCTCTTACAATTTGTAAGCTATCGAGCTCAGATTTTGCAGTATGGTGCATGTGGCCAATATGTACAATCTCACAAATTTTCATAAAGATCGGATAATAAATGGCAGAGTTAAAAAATCGTAGCATACTTATCTGAGCCGCATGAGGTTATTAAAAACTAATTACCTTGAGTAACGGGTATTTCGAAGTCGGGCAGGGCCGACTTTAACTTACGCTCTCGTTTTTTGTCATACTAATGCCTTCTGTCTTGATAATAGTAATTCCTCTTTTCCGCCCACCTGATTTGTGAATTTGATCACCTCTCAAAAACATACTCCCAGCTCGGACGGAGGCTTGACCTGGATTAATAAATGTTTCTATGCTGATTTGGATTTTTGTTTTTCATAAATACAAAAATATAAAAAGTTTGTCTTAATTGCTAGCTATTTCCCATTCAATTCGAGGCATAAAACTTGGAAAACCCTTTATCAGATTGGCTTTTCAAACAAAACCAATCACTTCACTTAAAGTATTTGAAAATGAGTTCAGATGATTCCTTAAGGGCCAGTCTAGAGTAGTTGCATGTACATTATCCGCATTGCAATGGGTTGGGTATTTGCATTTTATAAGTTCATACACAGAGAAAAAAAGATTTAAGGATATTCATTGTATGATTTCTCTATCGGTTTGGAATGGATGGATATTTAATATCCATCTTTGGATTCAAAAATATCTATTTAATGTTAAATAGATCTTAAATTTCATCCCACGAAACTGAAAATTATTCAAAGGATATGAAAAATGGACATTTCGATGTCAAAAACGGATATTAAAAAATGTCCATTCCAAATGGATCTTTTTAAATCTTTTTTTCTGTGTACTTATTTATGATATGTTTGTATTAATATTAAAACGGGCATAGTTCATATAGTCCTAAGTATTGGTATTTGGTAATATGTGAATTGTAGACTAATCTAAGCAATTTCGACCTTGGCTAACCCAAATCGTTGTTTCAACCTACCTGCATGGCTTACACCATTGGTTTTGCTGGTCCAGTCCGAAGCGGGCGCGACATTTCTTCATGTTATTACCTATGGAAGCGAGGGGAAAACTTTAGTAGTTGGCTTTTAAGGTCTCCCATTGCACATTTACATTTATATATGTATGCGGGTGTGTATATATATATAAATGTATTAACATGTAATTAGCTGGGACTTGGACAAGCGATTTGTTAGTTAAGCCACAGTTTATATTTTAGGCAATCTACAGCGACACTACAAATGTTATATGAAAAGGAAAATAAAACCTCAAGACCACACCAAGACACACAAAGGAAAATCTAGTATCTAATGAGTAAACAATGGCACTGGTGATGCACAACTGGAGGAGCACCAACAGGAGGGAAGCTTAGTTTGTATCTCAAAATAAGAATCGGCTATTAGTACTCTCGTTGCTATGATAAATATGATAAATTATGTACAAAACGGAAGTGAACAGATGGTAATCAGGCATGCACGAGTAGTCTGAGTGCCGTTTAAAAATCAGCAAGTGCTGTGCAAACTAAGGACTAGACGTAGACAACATTCGATGCAAAATGGGTGACACGTAGAATGATGCAGGAGTAGTACAGGGATCAACAGAATTAGAGCTACTTCGACTTTGTCGAGTTGCAGGAAAATAGTGTGAAGTGGAAGATAATGTATGTTGATGGCTCATGGAATTTGGTTCCTATATGGTCTCAGAATTAAAATCAGCTTTGTGTAATCGTGTGAGCATATATAATTATTGGCAGGCAGGAAACAATTTAGTTAGTTGGCGATCTCTTTATCGAGGCCAACTGTAGCATGAGTGTCCTAATTGCAAGTGCCTTGCTCTTATAGAGAGCGCATTCATTATATATGGGTGTGAGAGTGTGTAACTATATACATGTGCATGCACACGCGCACATGTATATATGAGAGAATGGCTGGGTTTCGATTCCGTATTGACACATATAGAGCTGGAATTTCACATCTGATCTGTCTGATCGTTCAAGTTGATCTGGCTTGGTTTCAATTGAAGTTGGTTTTGGCATGATATATATATCGTACAATAGTTTAAGGAAATGTATCTAACCTCCGTCATTGACATCTTGCTTCCGTTTCCGCTTCTTGCCGCGCGAGGCATTCGTGCGCGAACTCCAATCGGGGTACATTTGCATGTGCAGTTGACGCTCTCTCCGCGCCAACTCGTAATACTTGGCCTGCTCCTCACGCCCCAAGGCATGCCACTGGGAGTTTGATTTATGCGTGGATTCGCGAAAATAATATTATGTAATAGTTGTATACAATCGGGTCGGGTTTATTGTATTTGGTTTCAGTTTGGATGCACGAATTCATTCAGCCAATTGATCAAGTTATTAAGATAACATTGCGATATGCGCAAATCATAATTATAAAAAAAAAAAACAGATAATATGCAGATACATTAATCAATGATTAAGTTATGTCACATGCTAAAGAACATATGATGTCGCGGCTCCCGCCTAGCCATTTAAACTAAAGTAACGTCAAACATAACCCCGTCGGGGGTTGTTGGTCGCGCCCTACTCGGCACCAGCCAGCGCCAGGACTGATATTATTTGTCAGCGACGGACGGTGAAAAGCTTTGACGGATCGATCTTCTAGACGGTTTCGGGTGCATGCATTCGCCAATTAAATTCCAGACTCACAATTTTTAATTTGGTTTTTATGTACGGTCCTTATACTCAAGAATCAATAGAAATGATAGTTTTAAACAAAATGGTATGTTTTCGTTTGTTTTCCGAACTTCGATTGCCAATTTTTAATAAAGTGGTGTTTTGTGTGTGTGCGTACTTGTGTGGATCTGCCAGTTTAAGGCACATAAAATTATCATTCGTTCTCAGAAAGAACGCCTTATACCCTATAAAATTGACTTGCTTCGCATTTTTTCGCTCACACAATCCAGAAGGAAGTATGGAACGGTGGACATTCCCATGACCGATTGTTAAAAATAAATTATCTTCCCTAGACTTCTTAGTCTAAGCAAGGCCTTAAATGGCTAACTCAGAGGAGATGGGCTTAATCAGCCGTATATAAATCAATAAAGAAAGCATTACAGGAAATGCTATTACATTTGTTGTATTCTCTGAGCCCTATATGGATACGGGAACCTACAAGAGGAGTATTTCTGTTTTCTTTGACATCATTCAAATCATTGAATTTTATTTTTCAAATTCGCGTACCGCGAGGAATGTGTCTTCAGCGACGAAACTTTTGGATCAATGGGCTCGTCATCAACAGTGGCTGAAATTAAGATGCCAATGCACCTAAAATTTTACTGTTTGGTTGCGATTTGTGGGACGGGAACGTCATTGGACCGAACTTTTAAAAAAATAATGAAAATTGCAAACGATACAGGTTATGCATAGAAGTACCATGCGAAGATTGAAGACTTTTTTGGCCAAAAAAGGGCAGATAACAAGAGACGGCACGCGAAATCATGGACCAATTGAGAGGTGAGTTATGTGAGCAATTAATCTCATGCTTTGAGCCAGTCTATTTTACGCCAGGAAAGTGTGGTATGACCCAACTAGACTATTTTTTGTGGGACGTTGTGAAGTCTTCAGTGTTCAGCGACAAGCTAGCCACAACAGCAGCCCTGTAAGATAACATGACTGCTGTCATTGGAGAGATAACGGTCGAAATGTTGGAAAAATTTGCTAAAGTAGAATTCTACGGATAGATTTACTAATCCTAGGTGCGGAGATACCTACAAAATAGTCCCAACTTAATAGCTCTAAAAAAAAAAAACATTTCGCACGAATTTCGCAGTTTGGCTTTTCAAAAGTGTGTACAGAGCTCACGAGCGAAATAGCACATTCACAGCACAGCGTTCCCCCCCGATGTACAACGTGTCACTCGATTATCAATTGATGAGTGCTTATTTTAAAGGAGCGAAATATTTGTAATCTATATTTTTTGATCTATTTTTTTTTTGTGGACGACGGCGATTCCGTATTTCCGAACAAGCTGTACATCTTCTCAATGGTCGAATTTGAGACTTCTTTGTCGCCTCAATTCATGAACGACATTTTATAATCTATGCCGTTGCAGTCATAGGAATATTATGAAATATGTATCTACCATGGACCCAACAACGAGATGCCTTCGCCCAAACAGTCAATATAGCCTTTTTCTACAGACATTTCCATAGAGAATAATATGCCTATTGGAGCCCTGGTTGCTCTCATTACCGTTTCTTGCAACTGTTGCAGCATTTAAGGCTACCAAACACTTCGATGTTGATTAACTTTAAATTTCCCTCCAAGTTAAATTTGTACACATAAAAGTTAGAGGTGAATCTAGAGTTGGAAACCTCATTTCGCACTTGCTATCGCAGGAATAAATTGCATAACTAGCATAAAGCGTATCCGAGAGTAATATTTCAATAAAACTAGTCTTAAAAACTCCATGGGAGGCACTGGTGGATCGCCCACAATAAAAACAAAGTTTTTATAAATAGCCCTTTTTTGATTACTTTTTTCTGGTTGAAAGAAGAATTGCAAGTGTTGGTTAGCTCTTCAAAAAGGGCTACTCATTGTGTCTCAGTTGAGTTTGGGAGCAGTCCAACAACAACCGATCGTTCCTAAGGCAGCTATAAGTAATAGTTATCCGATCCGGCCAGCTCAGACAAATGTGCAGCGTATTTTTACCAGACTTCGTGCAAAGTTTGGTCTCGATTGCTTTAAAACTGACGGATGTGATAGCTTAGATACAGACGGACATGGCTATATCGACTCAGCTCGTCATGGTGATCAAAAATATATACACTATGTGGTCGGAAATGCTTCCTTCTATGCGTTACAAACATCTGGACAATTTCAATATACCCTCTGCAAGGGTATAAAAACCAAAAAGTTTTCTAACTAAGAATGTTTTTCTGACCTATTTTTTGTATTGCAGCTATACCATAACGTTGTCCGATTGTTATCAAAAAACAAAAAGAATTATAAAACAGCATAGAAAACCTTGAAACATAGAAGTCAATACAAAGTTTGGCGATGTTTTCGTTGAAGAGAAAAAAGGTTTTCTTACTAAAAGTAGTTTTCCGAGCGATTGTTCCTATGGGAGCAATGAAATATGGTCATATGATTCGGTGGGTTCCAAAACATTAGTAGCGTGCAGTTAAAAAAATGCTCTGTGCTAAATTTAAGCTCTGTAGCTTCAAAACTGAGAGACTAGTTTGCGTATAAACAGACAGACGGACGGACAAAGCTCAATCGACTCAGCTCGTCACCCTGATCAAGAATATATATAAATTATGGGGTCGGAAATGAATATTTTTATGCGTTGCAAACTTCAGGGCAAAATTATAATACCCTTTGCGAGGGTATAACGACCCTGCCCGATTTCGAAATACCTGTTACTCAAGGCAATTAGTGTTTAATAACATCATGCGGCTCAGATAAGTATGCAACGTTTTTTAACTCTGCCATTTATTATCCGATCTTTATGAAAATTTGTGAGATTGTACATATTAGACACATGCACTATACACTAAATCTGAGCTCGATAGCTTAGGGGCTTGTAGGAGATATTTAACATTTTTTATTGCGGGGGTGGGAGGGGGTGTGGCCAATATTTGAAACAAACTTAATTTGCCTGCAGACAATACTAGCTTACATCTAAAATTTGGTTGCACTAGCTCTTCTAGACCCTGAGATCTATGTGTTCATACAGACGGACGGACGGACATGGCTATATCTTTTCGGCTGTTGATGCTGATGAAGAATATATATGATATCGGAGATGCTTCCTTCTGCCTGTTACATACATTTGCACGACTTTAGTTTACCCTTTTTACTCTACGAGTAACGGGTATAACAACCCTTATAAGCGAGGTTCGAATCTACAAGAGATAGTAACACTGCATATTTTATATTTATTTTGCAGTCGTCTCGATCCAAATAGCAAGGGCCTGCCCACTACTGGTGTAACGATATTGACCTTCAACTACCGAAACCAAGTAAGCTTTTACTTTTCGTTTCAAAATTTAGCTTAAGGTGTTCGTTAATAGCGTGAAGTAAAATGAGCTGCACTGCCTGATGATAAGGGTAACATTACTTCTCAGCTGAGGGTATTCAAAACATAAAGAGGGAAGATATCATTACATTTGTACTACTGGAATGCTAACATTGGAATCAAAAATGTTTTAAAACAAGTTTTTGTAAAGGCGCATAAAATTAATAAATGGACGGTTACATTAGTAACAAACAGCCTTTTTAAACTTAGTGGATTCATGGAAAACATAGCAAGCTCATAGAGTTTAAAAATTCATAGAAAGAGATTTAGCAATTTGAGAAATAAATGAACGTGTGACTTTGTTCAGTAAGCTGAACAATCCTTAAACATTTAGGGAAATCCATAATCAATGGAATTGCAACTTATTTTCTATTAAGTAAGTGGCATTTACACATGTTTAATATCTCTAGAGAGTTTTTCTAAAGATAGTGAAACAGCAAAGCAAATATATCTAAGCACTTTGAATGTAGGCTACTATTGATGAAATAGGACTGGTTGTACTTTATACATAGCTGTTAAATGATGATTACTAATTGTAATCTTTAGATATTTCACTACTTTTATTTAAAATGAAAAACAATCATTAAATTACGATTATTTTCAGATTCTCTCGATTACTAATTTATTACCATTATATGTAATCAAAAAACAATTGTGATTACTTGCGATTACCAAAAAATAATAAAAATAGTTAAAAGTAATCAAAAATAAATTTAAAAATTAGAATAAAAAACTAGACTTATTTTAAAGATAACTTTTGATATTTATCAACATTTTCAATTGGAAAAGCTCTGGGTTGTTATAGTCTGTCAAATACCTAGATTTTCAAGCAGCTGTATGTAGTAGAGGCGATAGACTCGGCGCTTGTGTAGTGAGAACGGATTAGATAGTATATTTTTATACCCGTTACTCGTAGAGTAAAAAGGGTATACTAAAGTCGTGCAAATGTATGTAACAGGCAGAAGGAAGCATCTCCGATATCATAAAGTATATATATTCTTCATCAGCATCAACAGCCGAAAAGATATAGCCATGTCCGTCTGTCCGTCCGTCTGTATGAACATCTAGATCTCAGAGACTAGAAGAGCTAGTGCAACCAAATTTTAGATATAATTAGTATTGTCTGCAGGCAGATCAAGTTTGTTTCAAATTTTGACCACGCCCCCTCCCGCCCCCGCAATAAAAAATGTTTAATATCTCCTACAATTTGTAAGCTGTCGAGCTCAGATTTTGCAGTATAGTGCATGTGGCCAATATGTACAATCTCACAATTGGCAGAGTTAAAAACACGTTGCATACTTATCTAAGCTGCATGAGGTTATTAAACTTATTAACTCAAGGCAATTAGTGGCCTTGAGTAACGGGTATTTTGGAGTCGGGCAGGGCCGACTTTAACTTAGTATAAGTATAGTGCATGTGGCCAATATGTACAATCTCACAATTGGCAGAGTTAAAAACACGTTGCATACTTATCTAAGCTGCATGAGGTTATTAAACTTATTAACTCAAGGCAATTAGTGGCCTTGAGTAACGGGTATTTTGAAGTCGGGCAGGGCCGACTTTAACTTACGCTCTCGTTTTTTGTTTGGTCTATCGAAGCTCACACAAGATATATGGATACATGGCAGAATCTCATTTGTAATGGGTGGGAAACTTATCCAACGGTAATTGGCGAAATCTGTACAACCTGGATTCCAATCTGCTCATTCTACATAAGAGTTGATGCACGTACCTTACCAATTGCTAGCCGCCAGTGTTGAAAAATTAAGCGGGCAGCTCGTTAACACTAGCTGATTTTTATACTCTGTACCGTAGGTACACAGAGTATTATAAGTTTGTGCAAAAGTATGTAACATCAAGAAGGAAGCATCTACGACCCTATAAAGTATATATATTCTTGATCAGCATCAACAACCGAGTCATGTCCGTCATGTCCTTCTGTCCGTCTGTCTGTCCGTATGAATGCACAGATCTCAGAGATGGTAAGAGATAGAGGTTTGACATGTATGGGACATTTGCTTCTTATGTCTGCAGGCAGATCAAGATTATGTTCAATTTGGGCCACGCCCCCACGCAATTTAGAAAAAAAGTCATATCTCCCATAGTTTTAAAGAGAGGTGGGTTGTTCATTCTGTACATATTTAGTTATCAGGATAACTTATCGACCCGCCAAAGGAATGGAGAAGATTGGATGATCGGTTGTCGAGTTATGATGAAAAACCTGTTCGCGGCTGCAGCGCAGTAGCAGCGCTGCTCTCAGCTGCTACTGCAACATCAAAATTTATGATGAGCGTATAATTTCGTTGGTACAGAGTATGCTATAGTCGGGCTTGACCGACTTTCTTTCTTGTTATTATTTAGCCTTTAATTTTGGCTAGCCGTCTTTGTTCAACTATAGAGTATAAAAGCCAATCGTTTTTCCAATTGAACATAATCAAAAGTATTCTCTAAAATTATTTTTTGGTAATCGCAAATAGTCCCGATTAATTTTTGATTACTAATAACACATTTCTTTCACTAATTTTTATCAAAATTCTAATTTAACAGCTATGACTTGATAAGAGTTTCTCTGTGGAGATTTTATACATCCAACTTTTAATAGATAAATGACATAAGACATAACACAAATGAACAAGCTTATATAAGTTTATATACCCTTGTAGTTTGTGTAAGATATCTATATATAAGCTTTTAAAAACGAAACTAGTTCCGAAACTAAATTTAGTTTTCTTTTTAAACAATGCTATCTGAGTGATTTACCCAACTGACCAATTGATGTCAAAGAAACGACCGGTTGGAACCAATGACTTAATGACACAATGAAAAGTGAAAGTTCTCCAAAAAAAAGCGGGGATCGTAAAAAACACACAAACCAAAATAAATTGAGTTCTAAACAATGTTTAAAACTGTAAGCATTGTTTTTTCAAGTGTGTTTTATGAATGTTCCAAATTTTTTTAACACTGTTCTTTAAAATAAATGTCAGAAAAATAAACATTGATAAATAACAGTAGGCATTTTAAACACTCTTAATAATATGTGTTTGCAATTCTTAAATTGTTAACAAATAGAAAATATGTTATCTTACATTTTGAACACTTTTTACATTTCGAACACGAAACAATAACATTTTTTATACTGTAACTACAAATCATATTCCGAGGAATTTCCAAATTAGAATGGCTTCATACATCCTTTGTGTTGTATCATTTACTTTGCAATTGGCCATCCATTGACAGTACTGACATAACCATGGCTAGGTAGATTTGTGAGGTCATTTGTGGACTTTTGTCGTCAGCGCAAATTAGAAACACAGAAGAGCACGCTAACAGGTTAAAAACAGTGTGTCTTGGCCATTTGTGCCTGTTTAATCCAAATTTTGATTTTGTTATTTATTGTAAATTTGAAAGGAATGTTTAATGTAAAAAGTGTTCAAAATGTGTAACATCATGTTTTTTGTTTGTGTTTAAAACACCTCACTTTTGGAACTGTTTAAAATGCCTTGTGTTATTTATCAGTGTTCGGAATCATCACAAAAATTATATATAGTATAACACTGTACAAAACATGTTTAAACACTTTGTTTTTTTTTTAACAATGTCTTTTAAGTGTGCGGTATTTACGAACCCTAAAAAAGGGCAATAATTGGATGGTGGATAGGACTCCTTTAAAGTGGGTGCTTACCCGCCTCAACACAACATCAAACTTGGCGAAGAATTGAAAACCAAAAAGACATGTTCCGACGGTGCAGCCGATATGTATTTAAAAACTGCGTGCATAGATTGGTCAAGATAGCTAGCTTTAAGACCGAAGTAGAATATGACAATAAAGCAGTCGTACAGCCACTTTAATGTACCCGCAGAGATAAAACATAGATTTTCTTACTTAGATCAAGAATGTTTAGTGTCAGCAGTTCAATAACAATTAAAATTCTCGATACAAGAGCGAAATTTTTGGTCCAAGTATGAATTTTGTATCCTGTTATTCTTTTTCCGAGAGCTTCAATACTTGAACCGAGTACGAAACATTCTCAGTTGTTGTGTTTATCACTTTCTTTGTAAAAATTTATTTCATAGAGACAACGCAACGCCGCATCAGTATTTCAACAATGTCATAACTGCTTGGAAATTCCAAAGCAAGATGAGTGCACAAAGCTATGTCGCTCTCCGCTTTTTAGTTTCCCCATTCTCTTCCGTATAAAATGGAACTGTTAGAGCTGGTTCAACGCCATGCTCTCAAATGTGCTTGTTCTTCTCTGTCAGTTCCTTTACCTTACTCTTCTTGCTTAAAAGAACTAAACTGAGAACGGATTTAGCTCGATTTGAAGAGCGAAATTCTTGAAAACTCTAGAATGAATAGATATTTCTTCAAGAGAGATCTTACTTAAATTATTCGTTCTTTTTTTCTGGGAGTTCTGCTTTATTCTTAAGTATTCGGTGTAAGGCGCTCTACGCGGATCTAAGCTCATCTAAAGTATATTACTTGATATTCAACACTACAAACGAAGAAATAGGTTCCTCGCTAATAAATTGTGTATTTTTTTTATTTTCCTTTTTGTACTTTTATCGATGTTTTATACATACTTTTACGTCAAGTTACTAGATTTAAATACAATCTAAGTATTTACACAAATTACATAAATATTAGGTACATTTTCAAGTTACTGTTAATTCTAGTTTTGGTGGGTTAGTAGCTGATGTTAGGTGTGTGCTCGAGTTATTGTGTATGTGTGCAGATGTGTGAGTGTGTGTGTGTGGTTGATGAAATCGAAAAACATAAGAGTTGAATGCAGTTAGAAGGAAAGGAGTGTAACAATTTGACAATTTTGTGCAATACCTCCCGAATCCGCTGTCGATCTGTCTTTTTTACGCTTTTTCTTTTTCGACACGTAACCGTAGTTATCTCGTGCGCTCCACCCCGGATACAATTCCATATGCAATTGACGCTCTTGCCGCGCCTTTTCGTAATATTTGCTTTGTTCTTCGCGGGACAGTTCGTGCCACTACAAAAGTATCAGTAATGTGGAATCAGTTAGCATCAATTTAAAAAGAGCAATCGAATTTATGTGGAATCAATTCGAGGTGTATTTGTATTACATGTAGTTTAGGATCAGATCGATAGTCTCTACCTTACACACTCAGGTAGGTATGTGCAAGTATTTGTATGCGTCGATTCTCTGGTTTTATTGGTCAGTTTGTCTCAGTCCGATTTAATTAAATTCAAGTAACCCGAAAATTTCCAAGGCACTCCATTAGCTTACTGGGCTATGCAGAACGCTCAATAAGCCAGAAGAATTTGACGATTTTCTGGAAACTTCTACTGCCCATCTGTATGTATTGAGAGGATGCAGGTTGGTACAATGTATCTTACCCGTCGACCCAAGATCTGATTAATAGCCGCGGATTCTTTGAGTGTACATTCGGCTACAACTTTGGCACGCATCTCCTTCATGTAGAGCATAAATGCATTCAGTGGTTTCTTGATATGTGGCTTCTTCTTATCGTTTGAACTATCTTTACAGTCGTTAGCTTGCGAATTCGATGAGTTTTTGGCATCCAAGTTTCTGTAATAGAAAAAAAGTATTTATAAAATAATTTGGTCACATTAAGAGTGCTTTATTTTAGAATGTGAATGAACACTAATTATAATGAACGAAAAAGCGACACCTGAAAAGAAACTGCCAACCTGGTATCAAAAATGCTGGCAACCTCAAAATTATAAGCTCGAAATTGGGACCCAACATTAAGTACAATATATTGCGAATTTTTCGAACAAAATGAAAACAAGAAAGAAAGTCGGTCAAGCCCGACTATAGCATACTCTGTACCAACGAAATTATACGCTCAGCATAAATTTTAATGTTGCAGTAGCAACTGAAAGCAGCGCTGCTTCTGCGCTGCAGCAGCGAACAGTCTTTTGATCATAACTCGAAAACCGTTCATCCAATCTTCTCCATTCCTTTGGCTGATCGATAAGTTATCCTTATTACTAAATATATCTAGAAGGAACAACCCACCTATCTGAAAAAGAAGATATGACGTTTTTTCTAAATTGCGGGGGCGGGAGGGGGCGTGGCCAAAATTGAAAATAAACTTGATCTGCCTGCAGACATAAGAATCATATGTCCCATACATGTCAAACCTCTATCTCTTACCATCTCTGAGATCTGTGCGTTAATACGGACAGACAGACGGACAGACGGACATGAAGGACATGACTCGGCTGTTGATGCTGCTCAAGAATATATATACTTTATAGGGTCAGAGATGCTTCCTTCTTGATGTTACATACTTTTTGCACAAACTTATAATACTGTGTACCTACGGTACAGAGTATAAAAATAATGACAACTTTGTGGACAAAGAATGAAATTACTAAGAAGTTACAAACTTATAGTGGTGTAAAGCAAGGATGTCTACTCTCCCCTCTGTTGTTCAATAATCAATTGGAAGGAGGACTCTACATCGGGGGCGTTAACGTAAGACGACTGTTATACGCTCATGACATTGTCACTTTATCGGATTGTTCTGCAAAAAATGGATTAGTGCATGGATTCCCAGCGGCGCAAATCGGCATTACATAATAGATTCATTCATTTACTCATTCATTGCTTTGTCTTCAGTATGATGGAAATAATCCCATATAGTCTGGTTTACATTGCCATATGCATGGCCGCTTTGTAGACGGAGTGCGCACATCCTGCATTACTTGTAATAAAAGATGTATGCTACAGCCGAACTGTCATCGGGTTCCCATTAGAAATGTGTATTACTTTTTTGAAATTTGTAATGCGGATTGTTCGCTATCTGTTTACTTTCCCTTTATGGAAAACCAGCAGTTGTAGTTCATTACTTTTCCGTCATGCATAATGCATACTTTCGACACATTTAACTGTGCGCCGCTGGGTAATAGGAAATGAAAGTGAACGCGTTAAAATCAGAAACAATGGTTGATTAGGCGCTGCCAAGCATTAATGATGGTTTTTTCCATAACTAGGTAATCGCTCATTCAATCTTCACCATTCGTTCGGCGAATCGATAAATAATACTAATGGCTAAATAAAGGGTGAGTTTTTAACTATTATCTTTTTGGCAACACTGGTTTAAACAGATCAAGCACGTTTTGTGTTTTGTTTCACTGTCAAACATCTTCAGTTTGGTCTATAATTTAACCATGAATCGTCTTACAATCGAACAACACTTGCAAATTATTGAGTTTTATTATCAAAATGCGTGCTCTGTTAAGAAAGTTCATAGCGCACTTCTTCCATTTTATGGTCAGTTTAATCGACCGAAATGTTGGAAAGAGTATGACAAAAGTGGACTAAGCGGATGGACCATTTGAGGCGCAGTCACGGTAAACATTTGCATGAAATAATCTTCAAACATTCAATTATATGGACCGTACTATCGATTTAAATAAAGGTTTGATGCATTTTTCTGAATTTTATGGTTTTTTTTTTAAAAAACTCTCCTATAGCTCTTGAAAAATCACCCCTTATGTCCAGAAGATAAGAAGCTTCTTTCTTCAAGATCGTGGGAGATATAACTTTTTTTTAAATTGCGGTGGCGGGAGTGGCATAATTTGAAAATAAACTTGATCTGACTGCAGATAAGAAGTTTTTGTCCCATGCATAGCGAATCTTTGTATCTTACCATCTCAGAGATCTGAGCGTTCATACGAACAGACAGACGGAAATGGCTATATCGACTCGGCTGTTGATGCTGATAAAGAATATATATATTTTATGGGTTCGGAAACGCTTCCATCTGGCTGTTGCATACTTTTGCACAAACTAACTATACTTAATATACAAACTTTTACACTTAGGAGTATAAATATTAAGGCGCAGTCCTAAAACCACGAATGCCTTCTAAAGCACACATTAAAAACAGAAATGGAGAAGCAAATGGAGCCTTAAATTCGACTTGGAGTACATTCCGTGATAAGGGGAACATACATTTGAATAGCAAGTGTATACTCTTCCAAGCCACAGCGAGGACAGTGCAAATGTATGCATCGCAAGTATGGGGCTATATATGGAATAACGAAACTAATATATTGCACAGATCTTCATAAAAAGGGTCCTACGATTACCGGACTGCACACCAAATTTTACTATATGAAATATGAATCTGCACTTAAAATCAGGGCAGGTAACCATTGTGGGTTTTATTTTAAAATTTAATCTTTTGTGATTATTACACTCTGTACCGTAGGTAGTTAGTGTTTTAAGTTTGTGCACGGGTATGTAACAGCCAGAAGGAAACATTTCCGACCCCAGAAAGTGTATATATTTTTGATCATTGAACAGGCGAGTCGATCTAGCCATGTCCGTCCGTCTGTCTGTATGAACGCGTCGATCTCAGAGACTATAAATTGAAGGTAGATGTATGCTGTACGCAGATAAAGTTTGTTTCAGATTTGGAAAATTGCCCCCCGTCCCCCTTTTAACGACAAAAAACCCTTAGATCCACAAATTTCGAGTTAGAGCCTCATAATTTAGTAGACATCAGGCAAAGCCCAAAATCTATCTATTCCTGATAACTAAATATGTCTAGAAGGAACAAGCCATCTATCTTTAAAACATGGAGATATGACTTTTTATCTAGATTGCGTGGGCGGGAGGGGGCGTGTCCAAAATTGAAAATAAACTTGACCTGCCTGCAGACATAAGAAGCATATGTCCTATACATGCCAAACCTGTATCTCTTACCATCTCTGAGATCTGTGCGTTCAAAAGGACAGACAGACGGACAGACGGACATGACTCGGCTGATGCTGATCAAGAATATATATATTGTACTTTATAGGGTCGGAGATGCTTCCTTCTGGATGTTACATACTTTTGCACAAACTTATAATACTTTATGTACCTACGGTACAGAGTATAAAAAGTAAAATAATGATATAATAATGAAATAATGCGAATAATGATAAAGTTATTTATACCCTTACAAGTGCTCGCTTAAATATTTAAAAAAAATACTCTTTTTCCCATTTTCCGACCAATCGTTCGTATATAAAATTGTCATCCGATCCAAAAAATTTTAAAATTATGTGAAAGCATAAGAAACAAACAAATACAAAATATAAACAAAATATTGCAAGATGCTACCATTAAAAAGCAAAAAGTTTTTCTAACTAAGACTGTTTTTCAGACCTATCTTTTGTATGGCAGCTATACCATATAGTTGTCTGATTTGAATAAAACTTGGTAGAATTATTTAAAGAAAACATAGAAAACCTACGATTACAAAGTTTGGAGACGTTTCCATTGAAAAGAAAAAAGAGCGTTAGTTAAATTCGGCCCTGCCAGACTTCGAAATACCCGTTACTCAAAGCAATTAGTGTTTAATAACCTCATGCGGCTCAGATAAGTAAGCAAGGTTTTTTAACTCTGCCATTTATTATCCGATCTTTATGAAAATTTGTGATATTGTACATATTGGCCACATAGTGCATACTGCAAAATCTGAGCTCGATGGCTTACAAATTGTGGGAGATTTTGAACATTTGTTTTGCGGGGGCGGGAAGGGGCGTGGCCAAAATTTTAAACAATTGATCTTGATCTGCCCTCAGACAATACTAGCTTACATCTAAAATTTGGTTTCTCTGGCTCTTCTTGTCTCTGAGATCTAGGTGTTCATACAGACGGACGGACGGACATGGCTATATCGACTCGGCTATTGATGCTGATGAAGAATATTTATTCTTAATGATATCGGAGATGCTTCCTTCTGCCTGTTACATACATTTGCACGACTTTAGTACACCCTTTTTACTATACGAGAAATGGGTGTAAAAAGAAAGAAAAAGTATAAAAAAAAGAGGAAAAGTTAACTTCGGCTCGGCCGTAGTTTGTATTCCCTTGCAGCTAACTAATTTGAAGGACAAATCCACTGAAAACAAACAAGTTTTTCTCAATAAGACTACTTTTCTGACTCTACTTTTGTATGACAGCTATACTATATCAATGTCCGATTTCGACCAAACTTGGCGGAATCGAGGAGTAGCAAACAATAATAGTAAATACTGAGTTTGGAGACGATTGCATTAAAAACAAAAAAAGTTTTTCTCACTAGAACTAGTTTTTAGTTATAGTTATTCGATTCGGCCGGTTCCGACAAATGTGCAGCGTATTTGTACCAGAAGACTTCGTGCAACGATTGGTCACGATAGCTATAAAACTGGCGGAGGAGAAAGCAAAGAAACAGCCGGACAGACGGACATGGCTATATCGACTCAGCTCGTCTTGCTGGCCAAGAATATATATATAATTTATGTGGTCGGAAATGCTTCCTTCTATGCGTTTCAAACATCTGGACAATTTCAATATACCCTCTGCAAGGGTATAAAATATATTCTAATATCAATACTTATAGCGAACTTCCATCAGACAGAATTTTAGCGCCTAGCATTTGGCCAAAATTTCGAACTCCATCCGCAACTGGCAAAAATTTAATTTTTTCATTTAACTATTCTATACTCATCCAAATGCTAGGTCGCTAAAAAGTCGTCGGTGGAAACACAATCTGTGTGTGATGCTCTGTGTTATACATTTACATATTTTTCAGCCTGGTCCCAATGCTCAGGTCATATGGAGCGTCGGCCATAGGCACAGCTTCGCACTTGTCGCTGACTCCATTGCCACTCCCGCTCCCGCTGCCGATAGCAGCGGCCGCCGTCAGCGCACTAAATCGTGCCTTGAACATGTCAGTTAGCGCGCGTTCCTGGAGCGCGGTTACGGCAGCCATCGCCGATGTGGCAGGATTTGTGGACGTAGCCGTTGCTAACGTAGTTGGCGACACTGGCAAACTGGTTATATCGATATTATAGCCCGAGTATTCCTGCTGAGAGTTGCTTCTCACGGTTGTGCCCGATGAAGTGGACGATGATGTTGGAGTTTCAATGCGTCGCGCATACCTTGATTTTCTCCGATGGCATTTACTGCTGGACGCAGCAGATCCCGCTAGAGTTCCAGTCGAACAGCTACTGTTGCTGCTTGTCGGTGGTGTAGTTGGTGTGGGAGGAAACTGAATGTCGGCCAAATAGCTAGAGTCGCCGACGCTGGAGACGGCTGCGGCAACTGTTTCCCGATTGCTACGCGCCACACCAGGCGATATATTTAAGGCAGGACTGCTCTCACCAGTATCTGTACTAGCCATACTGGTGGTAAACATGCTGGGCACTCTAAGGGCATGGGGGATTTTAGATTCAGTTGCCAACGAAGCATACTCTAGAATAACCTCAGCTGCGGTGGTACAATTTTCAATTTCGTCGGCAAGGCGCACGCCCTTACTTTTTGGATGCCATATGCACATGGGGGATGCAACTGGTGTGGACTCCTCGCTATCGCTGTTGCCACTATCACAAAGACCGTTAGGTGGGGTGCTAGCACGATTCTTTTCTTGTATAACCGCAGTGGAGGCCTGTTGCAGAATGAAGTTCTCGATATCTTGAAGCGTGCGGGGTTTTCCTTCAAAGAAATCCAACTCACTTTTCGGCTCCTGCTTCCGAAATGATTTTTTTAATGTGCGAGCATCAGGATGATCAGTTTCGCACTCGCCCGACAGAGCAATGGCAGCCAGGGCCATTACAGTGTGAGTTGGAGTGCGACTGGACCCAGTCTCATCGTCTGGCTTAAGACACAAACGTTGTAAGCTGCGTAGATAATACAGCTCAGCACTGCTCCACTGGTGATACAGCCTTCTCACCTGGGTTAACATCCCCTCAACCACCTTGCTGTTACCGTCCAGTTGTCGTTTGACAGTGGCATCAAGCGCTGTATCGCTATCTCCATACTCGTTGCCGTTTCCGTGAGTCCGAACCTCATGACGTGAAACTAGGGTTTCCCGAAACTGGCTAGAAAGTAATTTGAGTTGCTCCAGTCCCTTTTTAACATCACTCAATATGTTCTTCTGTTCCTTGAAGAAATAACTGTTTGATTCCGAGTCGGAATAGTCCTTTGTATGTCTTTCCGACTTTGGATTCGCCTGATTGCGCTGCTTGTCACTTGACGGATGGGTTTGCGGTAGCCGATGTGTTGGAGGCAAGCAGCGGCCCGAGCTTACATCATCGCTGCATCTCATACCTCGTTCAATGTCGTTTAGTATCCTGTTATTGTTGTTATTGTCTTGCGAAGTGCCAATGCTAGATGACACGTTTACTTCCTGGAAAACCGACGAACTTGAGTTCTTCGGTCCCGGTAATTCGACAACATGCAAAGCTCGTTCCGCATTTCTTTCTGGCTCTAACAACTGTGGCTGCAGGAACCGTGCGTAAAGCAGTTGCGTAGCCAAGAGCTGCTGCTGCTGATTACACTTTTGCTGGGACAAAACATTATTGCTATATACTCGTGCCAACAATTCGTCCCGATCTTGGTTGCGATCTGCATCATCCACCTTCTGCCAATGTCGGAACACGTCCTTCTGTTGACGTAGCAGAAGCTCGGATAACGCCGTCGTTGCGATTGGCCCCACTGAGCTTCTAGCTGGCACATTGAATATGTGCTCCAGAATATCGAGATTCGGGTTCTTTGCACAGTTCGAATTCAGGGCACTGTACTCACTGTAGGCACTGCGGAAAGTGTCCAAATAACTTTGTTTTGTAAGGCTTCCCATTTCAGTTGCAGAAATAGCTGCTGTGGTGGTTGTCGTTGCTGTTGTTGTTGAGTCTATTGAAATACTTTTTGGCCCTGCAATGGTATCCTCCACATGGGCCATTTTGCTAGAATTACTTTTGTCTAACTGCTCATTGGCAATGACTTGCCAGTTGTCAGTGTCAACGGATGCACCAAAGCTGGACATGGTGGGAATTCGAATGGAGTTATCTGAGGAGTATTGACTCGTTGGAATTTGAAGTTGATCATTCGCTTGCCCCTCGTCGTTGATAAGGTTTCCCTGGCGTGTCGTGTGCGCTGGCTCGGCCGAATTACCGGGTGGAGGAGGTGGAGCAAGGAACTCAGGATCCCCTAACTTCTTGCCACTTTCTTCTGGTGAGAAGTTATTCAAATGTAAGTGGCTCTTGGCGCACGCCACAAGCTGTGCTAACTGCTGTGGCTCCTTTTGCACTTCCAGTGGCATTGGTTTTGATTGTTCGGCTTGGGGTTGCTAAATGTGTTCACTTTCTGTTGAGCTTGCAATTTATGGATGCTGTCTACACCTGCAACTCATTTCTGCATTGCAAATTCATCACGATACTGTTTGTATCTCACTAAATTGCAAAACGGCTGACTATAAGTTGTTTGAAATGTACATTCTAGTCGAAGACACCTTGCATCTACCTATCTGTCTGTCATATATATTAAAAAACACTTTATTTCATGGCTGTATGATACATTCTTGACCTGTGCCACCCTTCACTTTTATTGAAAGCAGCGAAATACATAATCAAATTTCATAGTCCTTGCTCACACATTAATTAATTGAAACTCTCTCTCTTGCTCCCGCGCTCGCGCTCTTTTCGGTGCTGCTGAATCTGCAAAGTTCTCTGTGTTACCCTGTTGCCTGCCTGTTGCAGACTCAAGCGAGGCGCGATACACAACACATAATAACATTGCGTTCCTTTGCTCAGTGAATGTTTGAGCACTTAATGCACAATTCTTAAATGACATATTTACTACTCAATTCAACTAATTTCCACGAAATGCACCTGAGCATCATGCGATTATTTAGAACACAAATACACATAATTGTAGGAGTGCTCGTTAGTTTATTCGACTTCTGTCCTGACTGCTATGCCTCTTTACATTATTGCTGAGTTAATTTATATGAGCGAGATTTGATATACAATTAAACTTCAACGAAATATAGATACAAAATTTCTACACTTGCAGACAGACAGACAGACACAGCATGTCCCTGTTTCTTCGAGATATTTATGTACACTTTTCAGTGAAAATCATTAAAAAATTAAAACAACGATAAGGTGTCACACAAGGCACAAATTGTTTTCGACGGATTTAGTCACACTGCCTGCCATTCAGTTTCAACTCCTAAGCGCCAGGCATATGCAAAATTATTATCTTCTAACCGACCACCAACTGCAGTTGGCTTGTACCGCTTTCAAATTAATTTTAGCCAAATGACGATCGACTGGCTTTACGCAATATAATTTTTGGACGAAAATCTGCTCGATTTGATTGGCGTTTTTTTAGTTTTTTTTGTTTTGTATTGTCTTGTAACCGCCGCTAATAAAGATTTTCTCAAACGTGTACATACTAGCACAACAATTTGACGAATTACATTCGTTTTTCGGGCTTTAATGCTAACGTTTACGATGCCACCAGCAGTCGTCCCACATCGTAAGGGAGAGGCCAGGCCGGTGTGCGTCAGTGCCACAGATGCGCAATGCGCGCTGAGAGCATACGCGCAGCTCGCACTTCTGTACGTTCTCAGAGATTCTGGGACAGTGGAAAAGTTCGTACATCTTAAAGTTTTAATTTTCAAGATATATTATTCGAATAACTAAGCAGCTGTCTATTTTTGACGATACTTTTCAAAATATTTTCAGTTCGCAAAAAAGCTTAACCTATTATTGAGTGTAAGTGAGCTCCGTCATCGACACTTATTCTGGGGTGGATAAGCATCCACACTCTTTAACATGTGTTTTCAGAAAATCAACATTCTCTTTGTATGCTTTCTGAAATGGTTACCAATCGATAATCGGTGCAGGCTCCGCGTTCGCTTGGAAAAACTGTTGTGAAACTGTTGACTGTGCCAACACGCCTGCCACTTGTTGAGGTGAGGTGCATTTGTACATCTTCAGCAGATATTAATTTAAAAACAAGAAAGAAAGTCGGTCAAGCCCGACTATAACATACTCTGTACCAACGAAATTATATTAATAGCAGCTGAAAGCAGCGCTGCTTCTGCACTGCAGCAGCGAACAGTCTTTTGATTATAACTCGAAAACCGTTCATCCGATCTTCTTCATTCCTTTGGCGGATCGATAAGTTATCCTAATAACTAAATATGTCCAGAAGGAACAAGCCATCTATCTTCAAAACTGTGGGAGATATGACGTTTTTTCTAAATTGCGGGGGCGGGAGGGGGCGTGGCCAAAATTGAAAATAAACTTGATCTGCCTGCAGACATAAGAAGCATATGTCCCATACATGTCAAACCTCTATCTCTTACCATCTCTGAGATCTGTGCGTTCATACGGACAGACAGACGGACATGGCTATATCGACTCGCCTGTTGATGCTGATCAAGAATATATATACTTTATGGGGTCGGAGATGCTTCCTTCTGGATGTTACATACTTTTGCACAAACTTATAATACTCTATGTACCTACGGTACAGAGTATAAAAATTTGGCGGTTGGCAATCTTAATCATTTAATTTGTTCCAAGTAGATTTGTTAACATCAATTTTTGAATATGATATCTCTCAAATGGCCGCCTCTGGCGTTGATAGCGTATTGTGCCCTTTTTGCAGCATTTTCCATCGTTTTCGCCAACATTTCGGCCGGAATAGCGGCTATTTCTTCACGAATGTTGTCCTTGAGCTCTTCTACGGTCCTTGGCTTGTTAACGTAAACCTTTGACTTCAAATATCCCCACAAGAAGAAGTCAGGCGGCGTCAAATCGGGCGAACGCGGTGGCCAGTCCAAATCCCCACTTTTCGACATCAAACGGCCCGGAAACAATTTCTTTAGAAAATCGATTGTTATGCGACTTGTGTGCGGTGGGGCGCCGTCTTGTTGAAACCAGAATTGCCTCATACGCTTTCGACGAATAATTGGCATCACAAAATTGGTCATCATGTCGCGATAACGCTCCTGGTTGATGGTAACAGCATGGCCATTTTCATTTTGGAAGAAAAACGGCCCAATGACCGTTTTCGCACTAACGCCGCACCAAACTGTGACTTTTTCGTCATGAAGAGGCACTTCTTGAATCTCCTGAGGATTTTCAGTGGCGTAAATACGGCAATTTTGCTTATTTACGGTCCCATTCAATGTGAAATGGGCTTCATCGGAAGCACGTTGAGTTTTCACAATTGACTTGTTCTGTTGAATGTAAATTTCAACTATTTCAGAGCGCACGCGTGGCGTGTATTGTTCCATGGTAAAAATCTGCTTGGACTGACGCTTCAAACGCGGTATGTCATTAAGCGATCTGACATCTCTGTCAAAAGTTATGGCGTTGCCAGATGGGTCCGTCGAATATGGACAACCCTGTATAAATATCCGACAAGTTGAAGACGCTACTATTGATAGCAACAAGGATTGTCCAACTAAACTTAGTTTTTACACCGATTGTTCTCATAGGAGCTATTGACTATAGGTTTGAGATTTTGACAAAACGTTTTTATACCCGTTACTCGTAGAGTAAAAAGGGTATACTAAAGTCGTGCAAATGTATGTAACAGGCAGAAGGAAGCATCTCCGATATCATTAAGAATATATATTCTTCATCAGCATCAATAGCCGAGTCGATATAGCCATGTCCGTCCGTCCGTCTGTATGAACACCGAGATCTCAGAGACCAGAAGAGCTAGAGCAACCAAATTTTAGATACTAATTGTCTGTAGGCAGATCAAGTATGTTTTAAATTTTGGCCACGCCCCCTCCCGCAATAAAAAATGTTGATTATCTCCTACAATTTGTAAGCTATCAAGCTCAGATTTCGCAGTATAGTGCATGTGAGCAATATGTACAATCTCACAAGTTTGCATAAAGATCGGATAATAAATGGCAGAGTTAAAAAAACGTTGCATACTTATCTGAGCCGCATGAGGTTATTCAACACTAATTGCCTTGAGTAACGGATATTTCGAAGTCGGGCAGGGCCGACACATTCCTATGGCCGCTATATGCTATAGTCATTCGAAACGGCCGGTTCCGATAAATATGCTGCGAATTTGTACTACAAGACTTCGAGACATCGATCATCATGAAACTGACAGAGGAAATTTTTAAACAAAAACAAGAAAGAATGTCGGTCAAGCCCGACTATAACATACTCTGCAATCCAGGTAAGGAGAAGCTGAAAATTTTTTCGGAGCCCATCTAATTGTACAGCTCAGAACATGATACAAGAATAAAGGCGTCAGTGTGATGAGTACTTTTTCCAAAAGCTTACGCTTCAAGAGTACGCGCAGCACTGAACGTGAAGGTATTTTTGCAGAGAACTCACACTGACGCCGCCTGACCTTTATTGTTGTATCACAGCACATTCTCAGAGCGGGTACGGAGACACCACACATGCGCTTTGAGAATGTGCATGGCCTGCCAACTCGTTTTTTTGGCCAAACAGCTGATAAATTCTCGCAGGGGGTCATAAAATACGTGACTATATGGACTCGGCTGTTGATGCTGATAAAGAATCTATACTTTATGGGGTCGGAGATGCTTCCTTCTGGCTGTTACATACTTTTGCACAAGCTTTGTACCTCTGGTACAATGTATAAAAAGTTATTTCATCTATTTTCGTATTTAAATTGAAGTGTGCATTCTTTAGACTTACGAATATCATATTAAACGCTAAATCTATGTGGAAAATCGGAGTGTAAATACCAAAATATCAAAGCATTGTGTCCTAAGTGTCCCGGTACAGTGTCACTTCTGACTGAGAATACTAGTTTTCGAAGACTATTATGGAGTTTTGTTTAAATAATGTGAAAAATAAAAGATTCTGTCCTAGAAAATCTTTTGTATATTAAACAAATTATATTGAGCGAATTATAAATTCAACATTTAAAATTTGGTTGCTGCAGCTGTTCTAGTCTCTGATATAAAGGTGTTCAAACAGACAGACGGACGGACAGGTCTTTGTCGACACATGACGGACATGACTCGGCTGTTGATGATGATCAAGAAAATAAATACTTTATAGGGTGGTCGGAGATGCTTCCTTCTGGCTGTTATATACTTTTGCACAAACTTATAATACTCTATGTACCTTCGGTAGAGAGTATAAAAATTCGTAATATAGAATTGTTTTAATTTTGAACGAAATTGCAGTGTGCTGGAAGTTAATTCACAAATTCTTTATCTGAATAGCATCAATCAAGGCTTTCCTGGGCCTTAAACGTTTACAACATAAGGAAGATGTACTTGTACATTTCAAAATGGTGGTCAGAAATCAACGAATTTGAAATTGTAATTTTATCAATTTATGAAAATCGTCTTGCTGTTCCAGCTGTCCAAATAAGCGTAATCCCTTTACTTTCTTTAAAGAAAACTTTCGAAATCGCGAATCTTATCTTAAACTTTACAGTGTACGAACCCTTCCGTTAAATAACTTCGAATGCATTCAGACTTGACGTTCGAATTTAAGGGGCAGTGTGATTCGAACGTGAGACCATTTTTAGGGGATGAAGTCCAATGCGCAGGCGCTACATCAATGAGAGGGCCAATGAGAGAGTTCATATATCCAGGATGTTTGTCCATTTGTTGCTCACTGATATATGTGTGTGTGCGTGCACGTTGAAGTACGCTGTGGGTAAATTAAAGATGGCGACTGTTAAGCGCCCACCCACTAGAATATCCTGAGAAATACGATTGTCCACTAGTATCCATACACAACATATAACTAGTTTCCTAAAGTAAGAGCAAACAGATAGCTAACAAAGATGCATACTTGATTTGGACCAGCGAATTCCCGAATGCGTTAGACAAATTTATGAAAACTTAAGACCGGCAGCAGACTTACACACATTAACATCTGAGGACGCAAAATGGGCAAGCAATTAGAGTGTACTTCACCTCACATTAATAAGGGACATTCAATCCCAAATGCAGAACTATGTAAGCAGGGAACCTTACCTTGGATACCGATTATTCGTTGTTGTGTCCTGAGCGCCGCAGTCTTGTTTGGAACCGGACGCAACAATCGCAGGATGGGAATTTAATACATGGTGAGATGTAGCATGAACTGAAGGCAGCAGGCTCGGTGAGAATCGGAATGGAAAGTCGCTGGAATTGCATTATTAAGAATAAATATATAAATTTGGTTTCGGAGTAATCCGAATGGAAGACTCTACTATTACCTGGAGAGCGTTGTATTAATTGGTAACGAGGAGGGATAGGGGGTCCTAAAACTAGATGCCGAGTATACAGATGGAGTGTGCCTGAAACGAAAGTAATGATTGTAGGATTAAGTAACTGCTGAACTGAACTGCTGTAACTGTTTTAATTGGTTTGGGAGTGGTGCTAAGACTTTAATATTCATCGATAGTTTGCCTCAGTTAATTTTTTTTTTTTTATTATTGTAAATTAAAGAGTTGACATTAATCCGTTATAAACCGATGTTGAAAGTTTCCTTCAAATAGATTTTAAACCAATTGCCCGCTCAACATTTGGAAGATTTTTTTAACAAAAATCAGCTTTTTGGGTCCTTTTCGTGTCCATTTGATGATTAACGAGATCGTTACCCGTTACTCAAGGTAATTAGTGTTACCTGCCCGACTTCGAAATACCCGTTACTCAAGGTAATTAGTGTTTAATAACCTCATGCGGCTCAGATAAATATGCAACGTTTTGTAACTCTGCCATTTATTATCCGATCTTAATGAAAATTTGTGAGATTGTACTTATTGGCCACATGCACTATACTGCAAAATCTGAGCTCGATAGCTTTTTATTTTTTAGCTTTTTTATTGCGGGGGCGGGAGGGGCGGGGCCAAAATTTGAAACAAACTTGATCTGCCTGCAGACAATACTTGCTTACATCTAAAATTTGGTTGCTCTAACTCTTCTAGTCTCTGAGATCTAGATGTTCATACAGACGGACATGGCTATATCGACTCGGCTGTTGATGCCGATGAAGAATATATACTATACTTTATGATATCGGAGATGCTTCCTCCTGCATGTTACATACATTTGCACGACTTTGGCATACCCTTTTTATACCCTGTTCCCATTGAACATGGGAAAAGGGGGATCATGAAATTGTGCGAATGTATGTAACAGGGAGAAGGAAAATTTTCCGACCCCATAAAGTATATATATTCTTGATCAGCATGAACAGCTGCTCGTCAGAAAACGAGCGCATCTATGACTATTTTAATCAAATCGAGGATTCGAAAAAGACTCGAATGTGATCAAAATTACATAAAATGTTTGCTGGGGTGCGATTAATTGAGACTCGAAAAAGAGTCATTATGCTCAAAATGTGATTTAGTGAAATATAACTAAAAAAAAAAAGACACTCTTAAATGACTTGAAACTGATTGGAAACTGATCAGAAGAACGGGTTAAAAACGACTCTTCAAGAAGAAGCGCTCTTAGGCTACCATTTTCTTCCAACTGAAGTATAATTTGTGATCGGAAAACGAGAGCATTTGTAACTATTTGAACCAGCGTTAAGACTGGAAAAAGACTAGGATGTGATTAAAAATTACGTAAAATGTTTTCTGGGGGTACCATTGTCTCCCTATTAAAGTATTACAGATCAGAAATCGAGCGCATTCATGACTATTTGAATCAGACAGAGGACTCCAAAAAGGCTTAATTGTGATCAACAATTTCATAAAATGTCTGATGGGTGGTAATAGCTTTAAGCTCAGACGTGTTAAATATTGGTCCCTTAAAGAGGAGGAGAAATTAATTTTCCTTTTAGAGTCGTCTAAGCACCAGCATTCTTATGGGCATATTTCAGTTATAAATTAAGTTAAAGGATAATTAATGAAAGTTACTTACCACGAAGCCACCTGAGACATATCAGGACTCAGCATAGGGTAGGGGTATTGGCTTGCAGCAAACGGGTACAACGCAGGACGTGTTAGACCTGAAAATATAATGTATTAAAAACGGAATTAAGGAAAATCGGGTTTTGAATTCAAAACAGGATCTTTTAAACCAATGGTCCCATTTGCTAAGATATGGAGGCTCAAAGTGTTTGGAACGTAGACTACTTGTGAATGCAGACTACTCAAGATTATTTAAAATGTATGGCTAATCCATAAGACATACCATAAGACATATGGAATTTCCAAAAGCAGGAATTCTTCTGTGAATATGGAGGCGTATGGAGTGAGGTACGCTTCTGACCGGTTTAACATGGCGGGCCCATAGTGAGTCGACTGACACCTGTATTTTCCAATTTTTAGAAACTTCCCCTTAAACAATATTTTTATACTCTGTACCGTAGGTACAAAGTGTATTGTAAGTTTGTGCAAAAAAATGTAACAGCCAGAAGGAAACATCTCCGACCCTATAAAGTACAAATATTCTTGATCAGCATCAAGGTACATAGAGTATTATAACTTTGTGCAAAAGTATGTAACAGCCAGAAGGAAGCATCTCCGACCCTATAAAGTATATATTCTTGATCAGCATCAACAGCCGAGTCATGTCCGTTGTCTGTACGTATGAACGTACAGGTCTCAGAGATGGTTCAGATTTCAGATTCTACTTTTTAATGAGCTATACTATATGGATGTAGGATTTCAACCAATTTTAAGTGGAATCATGGGAATTCTTAGAATTCTAAGAAATACAAAGTTTGGAGGCGTTTTCATTAAAAACAAAAAAGGTTTTCTGTTGTTATAGTCATCTAATCCGGCCAGTTCCGATAAGTGTGCAGCGTATTTGTACTACAACTCTTCGTGCAAAGATTCGTGAAGATAGATTTCAAACTGACGGAGGAAATCGCATAGAAACAGACAATTTTTACATACCCGCTGCAAGGGTATACACATATGCCTTCATGTTGTGAGATAACGGTACTAATTATCTAATTTATATTTATTATTTTACCTTGACATCTTAGAATTTTTAGACAAATTTTGATAAAGCAAAATATTATCAAAAACTATCGATGATTATCGATTGTTTAGAAAAAACTATCGCTGACTATTGATGGTGCCGACTACCGATAGTTTTCCACATCTAATTCAGAGGAGAGGAGAGACTCTAGATCTGAACTTTGTCCCCAATCCGGCAAGCAACGACATCACATGCTCAATATGTAATCTCAGAGAAATAGAGAATATTTGGCACTTTATCGGAGCAATCGAAGAAATTATGACCTCTATCTTTAACCATCTCTGAGATCTCTGGGTTCATACGGACAAACGGACTCGACTCGGCAACTTAAAGTAATCTGTGTACCTTTGGGAAAGAGTGTGGAAGGGAAGAGACCTCTATAAGAAGTACTACATCTGTTCCAAAATATGTGAAATACATTTCTATTTTCCGATTGTTTTGAAATATGATAATAAATAAATTAACTTTCTATTTTTATTCGATGACACATCGACACTGAGTGCGGCAGACTCATACTGTGTCTGCTGCTATATGCTAAATTTTTGAAACAAAATTTAGCTGCCGTATTTTGACTGTGGCAAGAACTGCAGAATTCCGATTCTCTGCTCGATTGTCAATTACTGAGATTTGAAGACCCGGTGTTATTCTGGTACTGATAAAAAATAAAGATATTGTTGCCTTAATCTGGGCGAATTTCGGAAAAGTGTATCATATTTCGGAACAGATATGGTATAATAAATTAAGTGTGAACCACGGTTTAGTAATCTCCAAAAACCATGCAATGAACCGAACCACAGAATCGAAAGATTTGTGAACCAGTCCTATTTTACAAGTGGCTTACATTCCTGCTTTAAGCCTTTAAATTGCACCTGATGGTATACAGTACTCTTAATTTAAAGTAGCAGCAGCTAAGCAGAATCGGTTAAGAGTAAGTCTTTGGTGTATAAAAAGCTTTGGTAAATGCCATTAATACAAATGTCTCTTTTCCATGATATCCTGCATCATTTTTTCCTAATCCCCGCGTCAGCAAATTTGTGAACATTTGTCGTATCTGTGCCAAGCGATCAGCCTTTTGGGATAGCGATAAGTATGGCCGGGGCCGTTCTACCCAAATCATTAACCGTCTCAGATGCTGATGCGTTTCAATTGATTACCCGCAACAATGACATCACATTGGAAAGGGCGGGAAATGTGTACCCTTGCTTGTTGGCAGCAAAGTAGATGTGTAAATATAGGATTATTTAGCAATTTTATTTCTGCTCAAGCCGTTTTCAACTTAATTGAAAATTTGTTGTCCTTTCTATTTCATGCCCCGCTATTGCCAGTTGACAATACATTTTCTGCCGTTGTTGTCATTTTCAAGTTTGTATTGTTGCACGCTGCTGTGGCATCATAAAACGGGCAGAACAGAACGGGGTGTAGTGCGACAGTCGCTGCAATCACCCGCGGGCGGCTGCGTGTGCCGCAGGGCGAGCAGCAACGAAGACATGAAATTGAGCTGGCGACATAGAGGATGTCATTATTATGTGGTTGTGCAACATGTTTTCATCCACTAGGTTTTTTTGTTACTCGGTTTGAATTGAATTTCGAATGGTTCATACCGTATTACTAATATCTTCCCCAGCCATTTGCGCTCGGCTGGCGTCCAACCCTTAAACGCTACACAACCTATGTCAAGCACTATCAATTTCAACACGGCGAATTAGCGGTTCCTTTAACGCATGTCTACGTACTTGTGCAGGTATTTTTGGGCAAGGGCCAGCTACAAATCCAAACGAGAAATGAAATGGTACGTTGCACTGTCAGCGCCGCCATTGAAGATGTCGCATTATTATTGATTTTAACTGGGGAGAGCCGTTTCAATCGCAGCTGATGCCATCTCTGTTGTGCCTACTTAAGTTGCGCATATCATTACCGGGAAATCTAGAGAGGCATGTGCCGTCGACGATGGCAATCGTGATGAACAACCCGATTATATGGTTCTGTCGAGCGTTGAGTCCAGGTTTTTTTATGAAGGGTCACCACGGGGGTTGCAGCCATCCAACCCAGCACCCCAGGTTATGAGCGACGTCCTTTTTAGCACGCCGCACAGAGGGCGGCCGTGCTACTTTAAAGCCCTGAATAGGAAAACGCCCCTATTCGTGTTCCACTAATAGTCCGGCAATTAGTCGCTTTTATAGTATTGAAACCAGATTTTGTCAAAATATAATTTGCATTGTTATTTTAAACTTGTGGCATGCACCATGATACGAAACCGTTAAGTTGTGTATGTGTTTTAATTCACTGGTGTCGAATAACCGTCTGAAAACTGAATAACTGGCGCGAATCAGGTGACATGAAGAAAACCAGCCAGCGGGGAATGAAGGGGCAATCTTTCCAACAACTTCATTGGCGAAAAATACGCTACAAAATTTTAACCCCATCTTATTAATGAGTTTCCTTGCTTGGTTTTTTCAAAAGCTCCCGTCTTGAAATTAATGATACTGCAATAGTTTCCTCAAGGGGAATTGCAAGCGCCTTAACAGGCTGTTGGCTGCAGCAGCAAACAGTCTTTTGATCATAACTCGACCACCGCTCATCCGATCTTCACCATTCCTTTGGCTGATCGATAATCCTTATTACTAAATATGTCCTGAAGGAACGAACCATCTATCTTTAAAACTGTGGGAGATATGACGTTTTTTCTAAATTGCGGGGGCGTGGCCAAAATTGAAAACAAACTTGATCTGCCTGCAGACATAAGAAGCATATCTCTCATAAATGTCAAACATCTATCTCTTACCATCTCTGAGATCTGTGCGTTCATACGGACAGACAGACGGACATGACGGACAGGACTCGGCTGTTGATGCTGATCAAGAATATATTATATATACTTTATAGGGTCGGAGATGCTTCCTTCTGAAAGTTACATACTTTTGCACAAACTTACAATACTCTGTGTACCTACGGTAAAGAGTGTAAAAACATTTATTCGTTTTACAATTTTCAAGAATTTCGCTCTTAAAATCGAGCTAAAATCGTTCTCAGTATAATGAATATAGGCAAGGGTACTCAGTTAAAGACACAGAGAGCAGAAGCAGAAGGAAGCATCTCCGACCCCATAAAGTATATATATTCTTGATCAGCATCTAGTCGAGTGGATAAAGTCATTTCCGTCTGTCTGTATGCATACCTAGATCTCAGAGACTAGAAGAGCTAGAGCCACCAAATGTAAATTTAGACCAGTATTGTCTGCACGCAGATCAAGTTTATTTCAGTAATGGAAATTATGATGGTTGAGCGGCAGTCGAGTTCTGAGCAAAAGAATATTTACTGCAGCAGCGCAGTATTACAATTTAGTATGAGAATGTTCGCAGCACGTACCGATCGGTACGACGTTGCATTACCGGTCGTTAGGTTGGTGATGGGTGCATACTAAAGTTCAAGTTTTGAACTGGCGCTGTGATGCATAACCTGTCGTTAACAACTGAATACCGTTCAGTGATATATCAGATCATTAGGCCTGGTAATGCCTTCACACCAAAAGAACTACAGGGATGTTTGTGAGCGTTACTGTTTGGATTAGCGGCCTAAGTGGGAGAGCGACTTGCTGTTTTCAGCCTTTGAAACCTACTTATTGAATAAACAAAATATCGGAACTGGCAAAGTTTTGCCGGTCTGAAGCTGGCGACATCTGAGACCGTGAAATGAAATATATGGGTTGATGCACAAACAGACAGTCCACGGAACTATTTATACCCTGTTCCCATTGAAAATGGGAAAAGGGGGATCATGAAGTTGTGCGAATGTATGTAACAGGGAGAAGGAAAATTTTCCGACCCCATAAAGTATATATATTCTTGATCAGCATGAACAGCCGAGTCGATATAGCCATGTCCGTCTGTCCGTCCGTCCGTCCGTCCGTCTGTCCGTCTGTCCGTCTGTCTGTCTGCATGAACGCGTCGATCTCAGAGACTATAAGAGATAGAGCCACAAATTTTTGCACGAAGGTAGATTTATGCTCTACGTAGATCAAGTTTGTTTCAGATTTGAAAAATTCCACCCTTTCCCCCTTTTATCCCCTAAAAACCTAGACCTCCTCTAGAAATCCTAGACCTAAATAGCCGTCAGATCCACAATTTTCAAGTTAGACCCTCGTGGTTTAGTATACATCAAGCTAGGCCCAATATCTATCTATTCTGAAAACAATCAGATACAATCAGATCGGACTAAAAACACCGGAGTTATAAGCGAAACAGTTGAGCTGATAAGAGCACCCCCACCCCCCAGTTTATGGTCAGGACTAGACAAAAGTGTTGCCTACATTTAGGTTCAAAATAACAAAATAAATGAAAACAAATGAACAGGGTATTTTGTGGTCGGGAAACTCGACTGCAGCGCCCTTACTTGTTTTATTCAGGTCTTTTACATTAAATTTGTCTAAGATTTTGTCTTACGGGCTCTCCTACTCAGACAGATACACGAAATTGAGCAAGGTGTAAAACTGCTCACAATAACAACAATTTACGAATGGCCATGGTATATATTGTTATATGACTATCGATGACATAAAGTAGTGGCGCACATCGGCAGTATATACCCGTTACTCGCTACCCATTAACTATATATCTTCTTGATCAGCATCAACATCCGAGTCGATATAACCGTGTCCGTCTGTCTGTATGAACGCACAGATCTCTGAGATGGTAGGAGTTGAAGGTTTGTATGGTACAAAAACTTCTTATATATTTATTTTCACTCCCCCTCCCGCCGCCACAATTTGGAAAAAAAAAGTCATATCTTAAAGTTAAAAGAGTTTTAAAGATAGATGGTTCGTACTTTTTAGACATATTAATCGTAGTAATAAGGATATGTTATCGATGCGCCAAGAGAATGGTGAAGATCGGATGAAAGGTTGTCGAGTTATGATCAAAAGACTGTTCGCTGCTGCAGCGCAGTAGCAGCGCTGCTCTCAATTTATGCTGAGCGTATAATTTCGTTGGTACAGAGTACGTTATAGCCCGCTTGACCGACTTTCTTTCTTGAGTGTGCTTTTTAATTAATTTAAATACAAAGTGGCATAGTAAAATCAAATATGATTGTGTTTAATTTTAATATGCGATTTTTGCCTGAGTGAGGTTATTAAAGGGCCGACTTTAGCTAACGTTTATGTGAAACGACTCAAAACAAGTCGATTATGGAATATTATCGATAACAAAAACTGGCGAATTTCGGAGCGCTCTAATTTAATATCGAACGAATTTGTGAAATCGCAGTTCGCAAAAATAAGTTAAAACCAGAGCATGGCTGCTACGCATGGGAAACACGCTTACGTAGCTTGACATTGAGGTCCTTCTGCAAGCCGTTACTCATTTCTTTAAGCTTCAAATGTATGCATGGACAAATTGAGAAAACAAACAATACACAGCACTTGAACTCATAGTTATTATGTTCCGAACAAACTGGGGGACGTTTTGAACTAAAGCATAACCGCATATCATCACCCCGCTTTCTGTCCTCTACAGCTAGCTGAGATTTTATTGTGTTATTCAATTATTAGTACGCAGCCATTGTGAAGGATCATAAAGCCGTGTAATCCACAAGCAGCTCTTAAGTGCATGCCTTTTATTTACGCCGCTGGTTCCCATTAGATCGGCAAGCCGACCCGCAGACCATGCCTATTAACAGGGCCCTTGAACGACCCAACCACCACACCACAAGCACGAGCGGCGTACGATGAGGGAAATTTGGCAGAATGGATGACTCAATGCCATAATAAAGCAACATACACACAAATAAAATCGCATCATGTGCAATTATTATTTCATAATTTGTTTGAGTTGCGCCTTTGCGGCGGAGGGTGAAAAAGTCAATAGCTCTCGGTTGGGTTACCCGGACTTGGGCAGAGCGGCGTCACCGTAGCAGAGCCACTGGTAACTGGACCAAATATATATATTTTGGCGATACTGGGATGTATTATGTAATAACGTTAGTTAACTTTTCCTTGATTCAAACACACTTTTGTGTGGAATTCGTTTGAATATTGCGTAGTTCGCAATCGAAAAAAACACAGCTCCCAGTCAATTGGAAATCCCAATCCCCGTTTCGTCCTTTTCCCGTTTTCTGCGGCTCAAGTATCTGCTATTGCTTGAGATAAATAGATTCCGTTTTTGCTCACGGAGCCATGGGCTTGAGACATTGATTTAAATTTTCCACACAATTGCCAAATAATTAGCAGATTGTTCATCTAATGCTCTGTTTGCACCAGACATTAAATTTGCATTTTGCCAGCTCGAAACTCTTGATATTTGTTGTGGGGCAACAAAAAGTTTGCTTGAGTTAAAGACAACGAAGCGAACGCGCTTCTTGTGAAAGGAATCATTTATTGGGAATTCCACTAAATTTTACTTTTTGAGAAATAAAGTCCGAATCAAAATTTGTGGCTATATTTAAACCGATTCTTAACCTAACTGTCACAACTTTTCCAACTTCAGCTTGAAGTAGGTAGGGAGTTACTGATAAAATAGTCGCGAATGGTGAATCATCTAGATAAATCAAATTTTGCTTAGGAAATTTTTTAGTAAATAATTTAAAATAAAATAAGTAAGGGCGCTGCAGTCGAGTTTCCCGACCACAAAATACCCCGTTCATTTATTTTTGAATTTTTGAAGATGAATGTAACTCCGGTGTTTTTTGTCCGATCTGATTGTACTTTTCAGAATAGATAGATATTGGGCCTAGCTTTATGTATTCTAAACCACAAGGCTATAATTTAAAAATTGTCGATCTGACGGTTTTTTAGGTCTAGGATGTCTAGAGGAGGTCTTGGTTTTTTTACCCGTTACTTGTAGATATCATAAAGTATATATATTCTTCATCAGCATCAACAGCCGAGTCGATATAGCCATGTCCGTCCGTCCGTCTGTCTGTCTGTCTGTCCGTCCGCCCGTCCGTCTGTATGAACACCTAGATCTCAGAGACTAGAAAAGCTAGAGCAACCAAATTTTAGATGTAAGAGGTAGTACGCGTGTGCGACTGACGATATTGTATTTTTATACTCTGTACCAAAGGTAAGTTTGTGCAAAAGTATGCAACATCCAGAAGAAAGCATCTCCGACCTCTTAAAGTATATATATTCTTGATCAGCATCAACAGCCGAGTCGATATAGCCATGTCCGTCTGTCCGTATGAACGCACAGATCTCAGAGATGGTAAGAGATAGAGGTTTGACATGTATGGGACATATGCTTCTTATGTCTGCAGGCAGATCAAGCCCCCTGCCGCCCCCGCAATTTAGAAAAAACATCATATCTCGTACAGTTTTAAAGATAGGTAGGTTGTATTAGATATATTTAGTAATAAGAATAACTTATCGATCAGCCAAAGGAATGTTAAAGATTGGATGAACGGTTTTCGAGTTATGATCAAAAGACTGAAGCAGCGCTGCTTTCAGCTACTACTGCAGCATCAAAATGTATGCTGAGCGTATAATTTCGTTGGTACAGAGTATGCTATAGTCGCGCTTGACCGACTTTCTTTCTTGTTCCTAAGGTGATTGTTATTACATAGAGCCAACCATGTACAAGTACCCTTAAGGCTTTAAACCGTACAAAATAAAGATAACTACAATTTACACACAGCTGGCGTTATTAGTTTGTGATGGAGACTGGATGACCAAGACCAAGATCTCTGGCACAACAAGCACACTTACTACACGCTGCACCACAACCGGCCAACCAAGCAAAGCATGGAAATTAACGGAACCATTGATTGTCTTCTGTGTTAATGTTGCTATTGTAATAAATGGATATGTGAATATGGGTTCTTATTACCAATAGCTTTGGGGTCCAGCTGATACGGAGGTATTCCACAATGAGCGGGTGGGGGTGTTGTTAGTGGATCTCCATTGTGACAGAAAAACGGCGGCAGTCCAATTTTGTTTGCCTGGAAAAGACAATTAGGTTATTGGATTTATTGTTAAAACATTGTTGTGTAAATAGAGGAGAGATATTATACCAGCATCTTTTCCTGATACCCATTGGTATCGAGGTCGATGATCGTGATCCTAACCAATCCTTTTGTGGAGTAATGGCGTATTGAAATCAAACACAAGTCTAGTCAGTAATCGTACCATACGCTTCCAACCTATGTATGGCTCATACCGTCTCTTAGATCTGTGCTGTTTCACGGACAGAAATTCTGAAAGTTAGCCAGACGTACAAGGCTTGATCAACTCGGGTATTGATCCTGAACAAATTTTTTCTACTTCAAAACCAATTCGAAAAAAAAATTTAATGCGGTAATTAAATTTTTAATAACCTTTTGATAGTTTCTGAATTGACATATTTGCCTTTTGCTGGAGAGTTCAGCATTCAGCATAATTTTTGTCAACTGTGTAATAAATTTTATTAACTTTTTTAAACAATACACCCAATACACCTTACAAACCAAATTTTAGACCTCATAAATGAATCATAGCTCAATCAGCCCTGAAATGGAAGGGCTGGTACTGAATTCATGACATGCTTTATATGAGTTTTAGCCATGAGTTTAACACAGACATGACTTACCACGTCATGACCTTAGATGATTTTAAGCATGATTTCAGTGATGAACTCATCAATTCAGTCATGAATATCAGTTATTCCCTCTGCTCTGGCCTTTCAGTACTGAAACGTAGAACTGCAGGGTATCCTTAGAGCCCGACTTTCAAGTCAATCGGCAGATCTTTCGGAAACGAGAAAATCTATACACATATAAATCTCGTGTCACATGTGAAAAAACCCCTCCGATACGGCTTGACCGATTCTTTTAAAACAAGGAAGAAAGTCGGTCAACTACAACTATAACATATTCTGTAACAACAAAATTATACACTCAAGAAAAATTTTAATGCTGCAGCAGCAGCTAAAAGCAGCGCTGCTACTGCGCTGCTGCAGCGAACAGTCTTTTGATCATAATTCGACAACCGTTCATCCGTTACTTTACGATTAATGGGTATAAAAGTGTATACTAAAGTCGTGCAGATGTATGTAACAGACAGAAGGAATCATCTCCGATCCCATAAGCTATATATATTTTTGATCAGCATCAACAGCCGAGTCGATAAAGTCATGTCCGTCTGTCTGTATGAACACCTAGATCTCAGAGACTAGAAGAGCTAGAGCAACCAAATTGTATATTTTGTTTTTTCAAATTTTAGCCCCGCCCCCGCAATAGAAAATATTCAGTGTCTCTTACTTTTCATTCCAATCCTATTCATTCCTATCATATTTTGCATTGTAGTGTATGGGGCCAATATCTACAATCTCACAAATTTATATAAAGATCGGATAATAAACGGTGGGGTTACACAGGTTATAAAAAACGTTGCACAATTATCTAAGTCGCATGCGCTGTTTGCTTACATAATATTTAAATATTCAAATTAATGTTACTGCTCTTTTAATTAAGCTTCCTAGGCTTATTAAAAACTGATTCCCTTGTTTAACGGGTAAATCCAAGTTGGGCTGGGCCGACTTTAACTTACGCTCTCGTTTTAGGCATGCTTTCAGTGCTGAACTCATGGGTGACTTTCATGGGAAGTACTTAAACATGTCTGTATTCGGGCATGAAATTCATTTATTCCTTCTGCTCTGGTCTGAATCAGCCTTAAAAAATTTAGTACTGAAACGTAGAACTGCAGGGAAGTTTTATGTCAACCAGATGAAAAAAAATAGGTTTCCCTTCAAAAAAATTAATCTATTTTTCCACACAGGAGGAAAAAATTTTTGAAAAAAATGCCCATTCTGAAAAATCGTGAAATCACATGTCCGTTTTTATCGATGGGGATGTTTCCATGTTCCCATTTTGTAAGTTACAGCGCAAGACATACCAAAAGTTCCTGAACTATTGATCTGCCCTCGCATTTACTGTTTCGCGCTACGACCGCTTGTGGGATATATCTACTCTCCGTTTCCACTCCGAGTTGTTCGCTTCCACTCTTTTCCGCCTTACTGGTGGCTAAGGGAGGGAGTGTACGAAGACGAGGCACAGGTCACAATGCCAGCGAAATGCAAAGTTTAATGCCCTCAACTCCTCTTGTTGATGCATAGTTCATCCTAGCGTAGCCCCCAGCCTCCCTCCCAACCATGCCGATGAGCCTATGGGTTCGTTTGGCGGAGCGCAGTCATTTTCCTACCACAGACGAAATGTCGTATTGTGCGCTGTACATAATGCGCGTCCCTTTTATATACAAATGTGTAGCGCTATGTACTCCATAAATCTAAGTAAATTTATCATAATTGATAAATATAATCTAAATCGGTATTTAGTTTTGATCTGATTTATCCGGTTTCCCTTAAATATTTATGTTTGATTTTGTGTTTTGTCCTTAACGTCTCTAGATTTTCACCAAGAATAATAATTCGACCATTACTTCCAATGGCTGCTTTATCACAGGTTGATTTCAATCACATTGGTCGCCTTTTCTACAAACTGGCTGTCAGTAATAAGTTTAAATTTTCGTCACACCGATTTTGTTGAGTGTGTAGGTGATAGATTAGACGATACATTATTTTTATACTCTGCACCGTAGGTACACAGTATTATAAGTTTGTGCAAAAGTATGTAACATCAGGAAGGAAGCATCTCCGACCCTATAAAGTATATATATTCTTGATCAGCATCAACAGCCGAGTCATGTCCGTCTGTCCGTCTGTCTGTCTGTCTGTCTGTCTGTCCGTATGAACGCACAGATCTCAGAGATGGTAAGAGATAAAGGTTTGACATGTATGGGACATATGCTTCTAATGTCTGCAGGCAGATCAAGTTTATTTTCAATTTTGGCCCCCTGCCGCCCCCGCAATTTAGAAAAAACCTCATATCTCCTACAAGATAGGTGGGTTGTTCCTTCTAGATATATTTAGTAATAAGGATAACTTATCGATCAGCCAATCAGCCAATCAATGGTGAAGATTGGATGAACGGTTTTCGAGTTATGATCAAAAGACTGTTCGCTGCAGCAGCGCAGAAGCAGCGCTGCTTTCAGCTGCTCCTGCAGCATCAAAATTTATGCTGAGCGTATAATTTCGTTGGTACAGAGTATGCTATAGTCGGGCTTGACCGACTTTCTTTCTTGTTTCATATTGCTTCCAAACTATTAATCAACAATTATCATCAACTTTGCGTCTTCCGTTAATGAAGCCTGCTACAGAATATTAGCTGTACAAAAAAGTTTTAAAGGATTTCTTAACGCTGTAAGCACTTGTATTAAATCGAGTCGGACAATGTTGCAACCAAGTCAAATGCAACTAAAGTCCATCCAATGCTGCAAGAAACTTGCGGGGAACAAGCTTCAACGATTTCCGCTAGCGATATTTGCTATAATCGAATTCGAATTGGTGATTTTAGTACCGATGCCACAGAAAAGTTTGAGAATGACGTATTGCAGGCTTTTTTAGATGAGCCAAACGCAAGAAAAACTCGCAAAAGTATTGAGAGTGACTCAATTAACCAAATCTGTTTGCCTAAAAGCCATGGTATTGGCCAAAAGGTATAATATTGCTTGCCGTATGAATTGAAGCCGAGAGACAACGAACGCTACTTCTAAAGTCGCGCAAATGTTTGTAACAGATAGAAGGAAGCATATAAGAGCATATCGAATGCGGATTTTGTGACTTCTGTTTTTGTCACGTGCACGTGCCACCTTGGTATATTCACTTGATCATTAAATTCAAAAAATTTTACAAATCAACCTTAGAACCCAATTTAGACCTAGTCGAGAGATTGCAGTTAAGACTATTGTCAAAAAAATATTTCTCATACATTTTTGGTAAAATTTCTAGATATTTTTCCAAAAAGTTTCTAAATTTAAAGACTATGAATTTATTACCATTGAATTAAGAAAAGAAATACGTTGCGCATTATGGGGTCGAAAATGCTTCCTTCTGGCTGTTACACACTTTTTCACAATACTCTATGTACCTCTTGTACAGAGCATTAAAACAAAACTACCGAAGCAGCATATGGGGGAAAGTACACCCTAGTGCGCATATTATATATGGTATTCATCTATGTTCGTCCTCAGCGGAAAATCAAATTCACAGATACAACGCAGTGATACTTAAAAATTAAAGTCGCATTTGTCGCTTTGTCTGCCCTATAGCAATATCGCACATCTCTAATACATACATATGGACGTATGTATGTGCCACTGCAAGCCAAGAGATCTTCAAAAATTGCTCAGAAATACCCAGTCCAATGTACACACAATCTTTTACTGCATACATATTCACTCACTCACATTCGAGCGTTTGTATGGCCGAGTGAATATGGATATAGTTGAGAGTGAATGTGTGTGTTCAAGTTATCGCTAAAGTTGTCGTCGTACTTGTTGTGGCTTGATGAATAAAACAAAACAACAAAAAATCAACTACAACAACACACAAACAATAATAATAACAACAAGCAGCAGTGGCTACAACGGCAAACGAGTCAGCGAAACTGAAAATATGCCTTTGATGTAGCCGCCGCTAAACGAATATAAAACGTGCCGCCAACGCCGCTTTCCCGCTGCAAATACACTCGCTACCGCCACTCCCGCTGTCACCCCATTATGTTTAGAAGACGTTGACGTAGTTGATTCAGTTTGATTTAGCCCCGGTCCGTTTGTACCATATGCGTTTGCTGTTTTGCTACTTTACGTATGGAACTATGGCACAATCTGATAGGAGTAATGGAACAGGTACATGCAATTCAAAACTAAGGAATTTACTAGGCAACTGCCAAAAAGAGTCCAGACCGACTTACATACGTACCGACTCCGACATTACATCTGAACGAGAGCAGTAAAGCAAAGTTCGTAAAAAACAACGCGTTCTAAACAATGATTAAAACCGGGTTCTTAAAGATCCGTAGAAAGCACCGTGTTTGTGTTAGGAAAATTGACAAGAACCGAAAATTTTGTGTTAAGTAATTGTGCGAACGAAACATTTTAAGTTTTTTACAAAACGAGTTTTAGTTATGTACGCTAAGTGCAAAGCGATTTTATTTACGAACTTTGTGGTAAGTGAGGTATTTCAAACCTATTTACCGTGACTGACGACTCTTTACTTCTTGGGTTCATTTGTTTTCATTCATTTTTTGCCAAAAGTATACACACATACATACAGAATTTTCCAAATCTGAAACAAACATGACCTTTGTATGGTATGCACCTAGCCTCGTGCAAAAATTTCTGGCTCTATTCCTTATAGTCTCAGAGATCGACACGTTCATATAGACAGACAGACGGACGGCCGAACGGACGGATACAGCTATATCGACTAGTCTGTTAAAGCTGATTAAGAAAATATATTCTTTTTAGGGTCGGAAACTTATCCTTCTCCCTGTTACATAATTTCGCACAACTTCATGATCCCCCTTTTCCCATTTTTAATGGTGTTTTTTGTCCGATCTGATTGTACTTTTCAGAATAGATAGATATTGGGCCTAGCTTGATGTATACTCGTGGTTTAGTTATAAGCGAAACCGTTGAGCTGATAAGAGCACCCCCCAGTTGTTGGTCAGGACTAGTAAAAAGTGTTGCCTACATTTGGGATATTAATTTTGTTACACTCATCTGCAAAAATTCAAAAACAAATAAGTGAAAACAAATGAACAGGGTATTTTGTGGTCGGGAAACTCGACTGCAGCGCCCTTACTTGTTCTAACTAATTTGAAGGATATTTCCACTGAAAACAAGGAAGTCTTTCTCACTAAGACTACTTTTCTGACTCTAATTTACTATGACAGCTATACTATATAGATGTCCGATTTCGACTAAACTAAGAAATATTAAAGTTTTTGACTGTTTGAAAATTTTTTTGAAAAAAAAAACCATTTCTCTGACATCGATTAATGTTTGAGGTGTTTGAAATGTTGACTCACAATTACATCGAATTAGGGTTCCAAATAATTCATTATCGAATCCGAATTACCGGGGTTCAACCCGCAATTTAAGTTTAACAAGAAAGAAAGTCGGTCAAGCCCGACTATAACATACTCTGTACCAACGAAATTCTTCACCATTCTCTTGGCAGATCGATAAGTTATCTTCACAACTAATTATGTCTAGAAGGAAGCCATCTATCTTTGAAACTGTGGGAGATTTGACGTTTATCCAAATTGCGGGGGCGGGAGGATGCGTGGCCAAAATTGAAAATAAACTCGATCTGCCTGCAGACATAACAAGCATATGTCCCATTCATGTCAAACCTATATCTCTTACCATCTCTGATATCTGTGCGTTCATACGGACAGACAGACGGACAGATGGACATGACGTTTTAGAAAAGTTTATTCCATTTCGCAGATTTATGAATTTTACTAGAATATGCCAAAGAAACTTCTATTTAGCGTACGTTCGGGACCACATGTTTATTAATACCATTATAAAAACTAAAACTCGATGAGCCCCATCTTTTCTTTTGCTGCACGCCACTAATAGCTCCCATAGGAACAACCGGTCGGAAAACTAGTTTTAGTGAGAACACCTTGTAGCTTTTCAATGGGAACATCTCCATACTGTATTTGTAGGTTTTCTATGCTTTTGAATAATTTTGCCAAGTTTGATGAAAATCTGGAACAAGATACCGCGAAAACTCTTGCTTTATAGACTCCAAAATCGTGTATTTTGGTTTGAGTTTGTTGACAGACGTGACATTTCACATATATTTATAAATTTCAAGAGTACTAGACTAGAAAGATAGTTTCGCCCAAACAATATTCATATACTACATATGTTTGAGCCAATTCTTGTTCTGTTTTTTCGACCACCAGTTTTTATTTCCTACCATTTTTCCACTCATTCACTTCCATTTAATTTTGGGTAAATTAAAAAAGCCTTTAACGCAAAACATATCAGAAATTGGATGGGAAAGAAATTGGACGCCATTGTTTAAAACTGAACCGAATTCAGCAACAGATTTGGGGGTTGTTCCTGGTCTCATAAAAAATACGCCAATACTCGGCACTTTGGGTGGTTGCTTGTTTTTGTAGTTGTGGCAATCGGCTGGCTTTTTAGATTGCTTTCTACGCTCGGAACACCGCACGAGTATTTGAAAGCCTCGAAGCCTGTGCAGTTTACGTGAGAGCGTCGCCGACTACACGTACTTACATGCGTGTGTAAGAGAGAGACCGAGAAATCGAGAGTCCGTGTGTGGGCAGAACGAAAAGCATAAAAATACACGAAAGGACGACGAGCCGACATCAGTCGACAGCAGCGACAGCTCAACCGACAAGAAAGGCGGTGGGGCAAAAGGAGGTTCGCATATTGGGGGTGGCAGAGTGCGTCCCAGCGCAGACGTTGATTAAAGGGATTTAAATTGAAATACTTTTACGGCGACAAGAAATACATAAGGATTCAAAAATATAACAGCACAAATTACATTTTTACATCAACGTTTCAGTCATCTCTTTTCCTAGGTAAGAGGAAAAAATCGATTTACTTCAACATATACATTCATACGTACATATGTATTCGTAGAATGCACATATATAAGCGTGCGTTTCTTTCTGTTCGAGATGAGTGCTTGAGTTACTTGCTTACTAACTGAGGCTTGCTTTAAAACTCACGTTGGTCTAGGTTCCGACTGCTTAAATGCTTATAAACACGACTCTTCCTTGCTTGAGCTTTGATTTGGTTGGTTTTATAAGCCGAGCCGAGAAAGTTTGGTAAGACCCTTTTTATACCCGTTACTCGTAGAGTAAAAAGGGTATACTAAAGTCGTGCAAATGTATGTAACAGGCAGAAGGAAGCATCTCCGATATCATAAAGTATATATATTCTTCATCAGCATCAATAGCCGAGTCGATACAGCCATGTCCGTCCCTCCGTCCGCCCGTCCGTCCGTCTGTATGAACACCTAGATGTCAGAGACTAGAAGAGCTAGAACAACCAAATTTTAGATGTAAGCTAGTATTGTCTGTAGGCTGATCAAGTTTGTTTCAAATTTTGGCCACGCCCCCTCCCGCCCCCGCAATAAAAAATGTTGAATATCTCCTACAATTTGTAAGCTATCGAATTCAGATTTGCAGTATGCACTTTGTGGCCAATATGTACAATCTCACAAATTTTCATAAAAATCTGATAATAAATGGCAGAGTTAAAACGTTGCATACTTATCTGAGTCGCATGAGGTTATTAAACACTAATTGCCTTGAGTAACGGGTGTTTCGAAGTCGGGCAGGGCCGACTTTAACTTAAGCTCTCGTTTAAGACTTCCTTATTGTAAAGACACATAGTCATGTAGACACATTTTGTGAAAATATCGATATTATCGATGCAAGTGCTCGGTTAAATATATTCAAAAAATACCCTTTTTATTTTTAGAGCGAAGCTCTTTTACGGACGGTAGACTGGGGGGTAAATCCAGAAAACGATTGTCTTTGCGACAGATTTTTTGGCTACGCTTTTGACTTTGCAAAGTCAGCAGCGTTTGTGTGTGAGCTCACTCAGTGCGTGCGTGTATATGTATGTATGCAACTTTAATGTATGCTGCAA
>JAWNNM010003172.1:0-16805 GCA_035044965.1 Lordiphosa andalusiaca
GCCCTCCATTTATGCCCCACGTTCTAAAACCCCACACACATTTGCCAATTGCCAGTTATCTTACAATTGTTTGGCAAACACATAAAAGGGGCTATCCGATATAGTCCCTTGATTTAGATTAAAATTGTCCAAATTATTTGAAAGCTAACGAAATTGATAAATGGAACATTAATTCTTGTACGGTATTAATACCTGCAACAAATCCAATCAAAACAAAAGACAAGCGCGCGCCAAATATGTACTTGTATTTGCAACAACAACAGCAACTCCAATAGTGCGGAAATGCAAGAAGAAAGACTTTAAGCTAAGAAACCCATAATCGAAAGAATCCAAATCCAAGCCAAAGTCACGAAAATCTAAATTGTATTATTGTATTGGTTTAAACAGAGCATTATTAAATGCATTATTTGTAACCTTGTTGGGATTTTTTTTTTAAATAAATTAACTGGTGGAATAAATAAAAATAAATTGTATAAGCCCACAATTATTTACTATCAAAATGTATATAATTAATAGAACAACGGTAAAAAAAATAAATATAATAAGAAAGCATAAATAAAAAGTAATTTACTCTACTAAAAGTCAATGGAAGCAATTTCGGTAGTAGGTGCATGCCATTCTGCCTGCCTGTCTGCTGGTGTATTGCCATTTGAGTTGCGTCTTGTGCTAAGAAATAGAAGTGAAGTTTGGCAACACCTCCCATTTTTACCACAACAATTTGTGCATTGGCGTGAGATACACACAGAAGCGAATTGTTCTGGTTCGTTCGGAGTCTCGTTCTGGGTTTGAACGGGCACTAAATAGCCTCTGCTCTCCGGTGCTTTCTGCTAGCTGTTTCTCAACCGCTGGCCACCAAACTAGTGCTCCGTAGAGTAGTATGGGTCAGACCACGGCTGTGTAAAACCAGTGTACTATGGAAGCGGAAAAGACCCATTTGCGGAGTATGGCCTTTTTGCACGAGCAAAAGGCAGTGGTTACCTTTTTTATGCGCTCGTTTATGTTGTTATTCCATAGTAGTTTCATATCTAGGATGACTCAAAAGTATTTGGCATTGTCTCCAAATTTAAGGCTTACTCCGTTGATTTTTGGGGGGATAAGATCAGGAATATTGTACCTTCGGATAAAAAGCACTAGTTCCGTCTTCGCTGGGCTTACGCCCAAATCACAAGATATTGTCCACTGAGCAAGTGTATTCAGTGCGTTCTGCATGAGGTCACACAGCGTTTGTGGAAATAGTCCACAAAATGGCAATATCGTCCGCGTAAGCGACCACTACGTGTTCCTCCGCCTCCATGAGCCGCATCAGTCGGTTAACTGCTACAACCCACAGTAGCGGAGAGAGAAGCCTCCTTGCGGAGTGCCACTGTTAACATATCTGCGAGCAGATGCACCGACAAACTCGGAATACACCGACCTGCTGGTTAGCAATTGGTCGATGAATATTACCAGCGGTACATCCATCCAGGCTGAGTTGATGGCTTTAGGTTGGACGTTATTAAAGGCACCCTCAATGTCGAGAAATGCTACTAGAGAATAATCTTTTACTTCAAGAGATCGTTCAATCTTTGAGATCAGAGAGTGCAGGACGGATTCGGTGGATCTACCCTTACTGTAAGCATATTGTGTGCGTGCTAGATGAGCGTGACTTATAGTTGGCCTCAGGTGCAGGTAAGTCTATCAAGAGTTTTGAGTAGAAATGAGGATAGGCTGATTGGCCTATAATCGTTTGATTTCACATGTGAAGCTTTGCCAGCCTTCGGTATGAATACCACTTTAGTATCTCTCCATCTTGTAGGAATATAGTTTATCTTGAGACAGCTTACATAGATTGTGTAAAGCCAGGTCATTGTGTACCCAATGCTGTGTTGTAGTTGGGCTGGAAATATGGTATCTGGGCCAGGCGATTTAGATGGTTCCACTTAATTGTGGCCTCTGTGATAATGGTGTTGACTTGATTTGTATAAAGGTCGGTTGGCCTAATTTAAGTTATTGGGTTAAGGGCGCACTCGGGAAAGTGAGTGCTTAGCAGAAGATCTAGAGATTCTTCGCTTGAGTCGGTCTAGGTTCCGTCTGTATTTTGTAAGAGTCCTGGAGGAGTTGATGAGCTTGTCAGGATCTTTCTGAGCCGAGATGAACCAGAGGTGGATTCTACGTTGCTACAGAAGTTGGCCCAGGAGGAGCGTTTAGCCTTCCTGATAGATTTCTTGTAAGTGTTTAGCCTTTGTTTATATATCTCCCAAGCGGTAGTTTGGTCGTTATGTTTGGCTTCGTTGAATGCATGTCTGCACTCTTTTCGGAGCTTCTCAAGCTCTGCAGACCACCAGGGTGGCTTAAAGGAGGATTTTATTTTTCTAGGGGGGCCAGCCCTATTAATAAGGCCAGATACGCATTGGTGAGCGTATCGATCATCTATTTGTTTCCTCGTACTAGGTGTATATGTTGGGGACGGTTCAAGCTTTTTGGAGAGAAGTTTGTTTTGTACTTCCCAGTTTGTCTTTTTCGGGTTCTGCATCTTTTTGGGTTAAGGACACTTATTTGCTAGTAAAAGGTCAGAGAAGGAGTGCTCTGGTAGCACCTTCCATGAAACCAATTGATCACAGAGGTCTTCGGAGATAAAGGTAATATCTAAGACTTCCTTTCGGTTTTTGATAATAAAGGTAGGGTCGATTCCATTATTTGCAATCTGGAGATTTGTCTGTAAAAGGTAATTGTACACATACTCACCGCCCTCTTTGATATCTGTGCTGCCACATAGTGTGTGGTGTGAGTTAGCATCGCCTCCTAAGATAAGGCTTGTGTTTGTTTGTGTGCTGTTTCCGGATAGGTCCCGGAATAAAGTAGGTGGTGGAGGTCTCTGGGTGTCATGAGCCATATAAAAAGTGGCCAGCCTGATGGTCGAACTCCCCAGTTCCAGGCTGACCGTGGTGATGTCTCCATCACTGAACTGAGGAAGTAGAAGTGTGTAAAAATGTTTTTTGGTCAAAATACATGTTCTAATTTTTTCCATACCCTTGGTGTAGAAAAGGTTATATTTTGGTGTCCTCAAGCCATTTATTCTCTTTGGAACTCTTTTGGACTCTTTGGAATCCGTAATTTAGGATTCCATTGCATTTGGTAAGATTCTCAACAGTCTCATCATCAACCTGGAAGGTGACCATAGTGGTTCCTCGTGTTGAGCGCTCCACTCTAATCACTTTCCAGTTGCTGGTGGGTACACCAGGATTCAGCATCTTCATGAGTTGGAGTATTTTTTTCTGGTTCCGATGGGTGCACAGGTAACCATACTCTGGCCCTCGGACAAGATGGTATGTTCTTGGCATCCACTACCTTCAGTTTTGCCCTTGGATATACCTCCCCGACCTTTGAAATGGCTGCCATGTACAGATCTACAGAAATCTCATCCTCATTTCCCTGAAACCACCCCAAACTGTAACAGCAGGGAGGTGCTCCAGGGTTTTCAAGAGGCGGATCCAGGGAGAAGCGGCTTGTTGCCGCCTCGATCCATTTCCAGTGGTGTTTTGGAATCGTGCCTGCGATGGGTTGCCCTCATCCAAAACGCCCACTATCTCTTTGTTTTTTGCCATCTCGGCAAAAGAGACTGGAAGTCGTGCTCCATGTTTTTTTGGACGTTTGGACGTTCGTCCATGAACCGATCCCTCTTTGCAGTGTATGGCTGCTCAGGTGGGGTCGGTTGGTTAGTTACAGGTGGAGTCATGTCTAGAGAGAAGTTTGGCAGAACTTCCCTCGCCCAAGCAATGTCTTCCTTGACTTTGGCGTAGTCATCCTTCGACGTCTGGTCCTTTCTGATTGGGTTGGTTGCCAAACGTTTCAGGATTCGGTAAGCCTTGCCATGATGCCCGGCTCCGACCTTGGTTGGGTCGGGTCTGATAAACACCACGGCTCTGTTGCAAACAATTTTCGAGCTCATTGCTGCCCCGTTGGTGATTGCTGGCTGAGGACTTTATTCCTAGAGGGAGCAGAGGACTTCTTATTTTTTGCACCATAATGTCCACTTGATTAATACTGGCCTGTGGTACCGGAATTTTTGGTTCTGAGTTGGTGTTGTTACTCATAGCCTGTTTGGATTTGGAATTATAAAAATTAAATAAAGAAAAATATAATAAAAATAATAAAGGAGATAAAATTATATTGTGAATAAATAAAGATTATTTATTTCCGCCAAATTAACCGCCAGATAGCCTCATCTCCCAAACTCTAATCATTTGTCTCCACTTTATATCAACTCCCTCCAATATAAGGAATAAAAACCAAAGAATTTCCTCCTATTATTATTATGGAATTGGTCGCAAAAAGACAGGGACAAACAACTACAATCTGAACTATGAAAAACTATTTTGCCTCAAAACGGCTAACACAAACACACATTAAATCACAAGCTAAGGTGCCAGCACTGATGGTTGTCAGTTTGTGTGAGCGTTACGAAATAACGCATTACGAAAACGTAATAATACTTCCGTCGCTAACCAAAACCACAAAAATTTTCACCTTGTAATTTAACAATTGCTGTGAATTGTTATGATGTGGTATTGGTGAGCACTCCCTGCATTGCACTGCACTTCACTACCTGGAGTTTTTTGCCCTGAGTGGGTTTGGATCTCTAGGTGGGTGGTTGTGGGTGCGCACGCTTAGCTTTGCCGGCGGCCGCAACAGGTGGGTGATCTTGCAGACACAAAAACCGGCTCCAGATCAGCAATTTCACGGCACAAAACTTCGCTGGCACATGCCAACTTGCTCGGACTTATTTGGCACAAACAAAAAACGTTTGTAGAAATTTTTTGATAAAAAAACTTGATAAAATTGGTGGAGCACAAATAAAAACTTGACTTGTGACCAGTGTGACCAGAACGGTTTTCCGATCTTACAACAGCAGAATTTTGTTGGTCCTCTTTCGAAATTCCTGAACCAGTGTAATTAAACCTCGGATCAAAATACAAGGCAGCAAGAAAAGCATCCTTCTCAAGCTTTTTACTTGCATCGAAAAAAAATAGCAGTTCGGCATATGTATTATCCTCCGATAATTCATCTAGTTCAATTTCGCAGCACAACCAGTCTCTATAAAAGCCGCCAATTACATAATTCTGAGATTGCAGTCTAGTTGTACATACATCTTGCCAAAGGTCCAAATGAAGTTATAAATCGTTCACAGAATTCCCTTGACATTCTAGAGTCAAAAAGGCTATCTTCAGAAGTAATGCAGTTTCTCAGCTTCCACAGTGAGTCCATCATATTAAAAGTTGAGTTCCCACGAGTCGCATTGTCCATATGGTCTTGACGATGCTTCTGCACGAGCCTATTTCTACAATTAGATATTTGATTACATCATATGCCGCTAACAGCAATGTATGTGCAGCTCATCTGACGAAGGACATTACAGATTCTAACGAATCTTGGAATTCCTCGTCCTCCAAATCTGTGAATTCCTGTTGACTCTTAAAATAGTCCTCCTGTTCTTCTTACATGGTTTTGCTCATCTAGATAACGTTTGCCCCATTGTCTGTGGTGGTAGAGTACACTTGGCTGATGTCAAGTTCAAACAAATTAAGACATTCAACAATTTCATCCTTCGAATAGGCTGCTGTATGTCTCTGACTCAGCTGTATCATGCCTTGTTTTGCAAAAATTAGACGCAAAATAAATTAAAAAACCTAATAATATGGTATCAGGAAAATAATCAAATTCTACATACCGATCGTGACCACGTGCATCATAAAATCCTTTATCCTCTGCAAATTGATTCCAAGTGTTGTTTTACTCCTTCTGGTGGCGAGGTATACCTTGAGTGAAACCATTTTGTTCCGAACTTTCCTCACAATCTGTTTTTGGATCTCCTGTGAAGCTTTATCCAGAACCGTTTTTGAAATTAACCCTAATATTGAATGCCACTTCATATGGTTGCAAAAAAAATTTGAAGTGAAGCCTGAATCGTAAATTTTTGATCATAAATTTTTCACAGCTACAAGACCAATGCAGTGATTTAAAAATTCATTTTGTGACATTCTAATATTTCCACTTCTCTTCAATTTTTGGGCACTGGTTTTGCCACGGAATTTACTCCATCACTAGAATCACTTCTTACTGATTTATTTTTATTAATATTCATCACATGAACAGATTTGTAGTGCGTTTTCATGTTGTATTTCTTTTTTAATAGTACTTTTCCACAAGATAAACAAGTGGAATTCTCTCCACCGTCAATTTTGAAATATTTTCGAAATTAATAATTTTTTAAAAAATACTTTCAGTACGCAAAGTGTAAAAAATATACTAAAAGAATACTGGCACAACACACTCTTATGTAGGATATTCATTCTTGATCCAACAATCTACCTAATTGCATGAAATATATTCTTTTTACACACTCAAATTATGACCAGACCGGTACCGTAATTATAAAATTATTGACCATTTTGACACAAATTCCACTCTCTTACAGCTTACGTAATACGCTGATGTTTTTAAACCTGTGTTGAGAGAATGAATTCGGCAAGGAGGGACATTGGGACATTTGTTCGTAAAACGACTTGCCTTTTTTAAAACAGTTTTTATACGTGGATTGGCCAAAATACAATCAGTACCAGAAAAAAGTCAACTCTCATTTCATTAAGAACACGTAAATATATAAATCTCATTAAATGCTTCATTCGCTCTTTTCGATCTTCTGTGTATAAATTAACCAGAGTCTTTCTCCTATGTCCCCAGTTGTGGTTAACTTCGTTGGCAAGAAATGGTCGTAGGTTATTCCGTGGCATGTACAGGTAGGATGGAACCATATTGAAGAATATTGTGAGAATGTGATTGCCCTCCTATTCTATTGGCTTCTGTATCAATAGAGTAAAATTATAGTGTTACGGCTTAGCCGGAATTATATGAATGAGCTAAGTGCTCTTTATTAGATTCAATACCAAAACTTAATAACTTAGGTTACCGCGCTGGCCAGGGCACTAAACGCTGGTGTTTGATGAGTCAGCAAAATCAATGCGGGGTCTGAGCGAGTAGTTTGGGGCGTGAGGGGTACTTATTAACTACTCACCCCTCAGAATTGTGCCCGTCCTCAGTCACTCTGAACTTGTTGATGACCTCCTGAATCACTTTTGTAGCTCGTCTTTTCTTCAGGTACAGGTAGAGTTTTGTTCAAGGCGTCTCGTTGGTTTAGGTATTTCGACCATTGACAACGGCAAATCGCTCAAAGGTGATAAGGTGCGTGCCATAGGTTTTAATCTCTGGGCCATCATCTGCGCTGACTCTAGCTGCACTCTCGTTGATAATTATGACGCCATCGTCCACATGCGTAAGAGTCTTTAGATGGCTGGGCTGGGTATGGCAGTTGGCTATGCTTCCTGCATGAAGGGCCCGCGCGCATGTGTCATGGGGTGATAATTTGCAAAAGGTATCTCCTGTAGTCGCTGTGTAATCAGTGACCGCCAAAACGTCCTTATTGCACTCTGCTGTGGTGTCACCTTGCAATTGCAATATGGTGTGTTCATGGGATACTGGGAATATAGTAACTTTCCCACATGCTTTTGCTGACGACATAGTCACATACCACGCAGACAGCACAATCCATAAATAAATAAGAATAAAATAAAGACTATAACACGCTTCACTGAAAATTGGCAGCTAACAAATAACTTTGATAAATGCGAAAGAATATTATTCAGGCCACCAATAAGAAAATATAACTACATTGTTAGGAAGTATTGGAAACAGTTTAGGATAACCAGCAATGATGATGTCGCGATTCCGCCTTCAAGTTCAGTTAAATATCTAGGAGTTCTTCTAGACCGGTTCCTATATTTTAACAAACATGTGGACGAACAATTAGCCAAAACTAACAAAGCTTTCCAATTATACAAAAGAATGTTCTCTTCGAAACTTTTGTGCAATAGAGTTAAGGTTATTATGTACTAAACACTGGTGAGGCCAATTCTGACATATTAAGATCGTGCACATCTTTATACAGAACACCAAATAGCAACTTTACAAAATACCACTCAAACGAAACGTTATACAAGGCAGCAAAAAATTGCAGAGTAGACATCCAAATAATTAACTGGACTAGAAACCTTATTAGAAGTTGTACCGAAAATACGGATAACGTTCTTATAAGAGCACAATTTTTAGAAAACGAAGGCTTTTTTAAAATGCATTAGTAAACGTATTCACAACCCCAGAAGTACTCAAGTTCTTAGACAAAAATGGTTACGTCTTATATAACGATAGTATCACAATTTTGTACCACATAAACAGTAGGGCAAACAATAAAACCATAGATTGTAAAGCCCTAACAAACATAAACAAGCGATTCGACTGCAAAATATCCGACAAAGACAAAGCACTGTCGCTAGATACGGCCAAAAAATGTTGGTGGCTCTCAGACTGAATTGATCCCCCTCCCCACAACCCACACTCCCAACCCCCAGTAATTAAGTTCGGTTATTTTTATTTATAATTATGTATGCGATGTTTTTCCCAAATTTTTCTCTGCAACCACATTTATAACATACTTACATCCACATCGTGTAAGTCAACTAACCAGTCATGTATCTCAAAAAATGGATACCTAATGTAAAATGAAAGCTAAGGACTAGAGAACTCGACTGGAGACAGCACCCATATCAAGAAAGCTATATACACTTATGTTTATTTTAGTAAATAAGTCATGGGCTACATAATTTTGTCAAATAAACATATATTAAAAAAAGTAACTTTCCTACAGATGAACTTAATTCTAGGGTAATTAATTAACAACCTAAAGAACAACCTCTTCAGATTGAAAGATTTTTAAGTTAGGCTTCTATCAAACTAACAATCAGGACTTCTGTGGGATGCTCGGCTAGTACGGCCTTCAAATCGTAATGATCAAAAATAGTAGGATTTATTATGCTTGACGTAGCAAGAGTGATCGTGAGCATTAGGTTTTAAATTTCAGTTATTATCATTCTATTTCTAGCGAATAATGTTTCATACAAGTGGGGAGTGTCAACTAATTTATTTCGCTTTGCTTTTATTATTTCATTTACTGTTGAAGTTAGCTGATTTATCTGCATTTGGGTCTGCGAGTTAATAACTACTTGCCTATTATTTGACTCAATGAGTTGCGCTTCGGACCATCTACTCCCAGCAACTACCTTAAAAGCTGTGCCTAGGGTGTTTAAACTTCTAGCCATTCTGTGAATGACCCTTAACACGGACTGGAGCCTCTTAATATGGTTGGTATCCACCTCAAGGAGCTGCCGCATGTGCGACTTGGGAAATGCTTCGGCTAATTTCTCTGTTTCTCCTACTATGATTAAAAATTCTAAAAGGTTACTTAAATGTCTTATGAAATTCCTTTTGTTCCCATACCAGTACTTTTCTGTTAATTACCGGGATGTAGATGGAATGCGAATAGTCGGTAATGCGACTGTTCGCCACTGCAAGCAGAGACAGGAGCGTTAGCGTAAGCCTGTACAAGATAAAATGTAAAACCATCAAATGTTTTTCATGGTACTTAGGATTGGTAAGGCCGGTGTTACTTAAGGTTGTCCTTACGGACCAACCTCCCTTTAATGAGAACAGCCCTTCCCATGTCTTCTTTTATTTTTTCTTCTGTGCATAACGGAGTTAGCTTGTTACCTAGCCTTCAATTGTGTTTTAAATAGACTTTTTCTCCTACCTCAAATACTCTATTCTGTCTCGGTGGGCTACATCTGTCAAGATTAGTTTGTTGTGCTTTCCCGATGTTTGACTTTATCGCTTTCTTAACTTCATCGGAGGCTGAGTGCACTACATTAATGGGTCTTTGGTTTATGACCGAATGCAATGTTTTATTGTATTCAACGGTCGCCCGAATGATTAACTCCTCCGTATCATCGACTTTTTGTCCATTTTGATACACCGCGCAATTTCAGTTAGGTCGCTATGAAATCGTTCGACTTGTCTGTATGAAGAACTATGTAGTGCATTTACAATATCCACCTATTATTGATTTTAGAGTAACGATGTGATCGTTTCAGAGTTGAAAGATGCTTCGTTATCACAGTATATTGTCTTCGTAAATGCTGCCCAACGTTGGCCAGTCACAATATAGAGCGTTTACCACCCTTAGGTTGATATTCATTTTAAATTTTTCGAAAAGGGTGTTTTTTTCTGTGAAATGGATCGAGTGGCGGGCCTTATTGCCGAAAATGATGAAGTATTGCTTTAGCGGATACACTTTTGAGAACACTTTTGCATTGTGTTCGTCAATGAATGCCTTCCACCTTTTCATCTTGGTATTCGTGTTTCTGTCCTAAACAGCAAAGGCAAGAGGCTGATGGTCTGAAAATATATTGATTTCTTTGGCACCATACAAATAGTTGTGGAGCTTACCTAAAGCTCACACGATGGAAAACAGTTCCCTATGGTATAGTTTGCCTCACTTTGTTTAAGTGTACGGCAGATCATTGAGATCGGATTGCCTCCCTGGGACAATACAGCTCCGATACCACTCGCGGAAGTATCCGTAGTCAAGACAAAGGGTTGTTTAAAATCCCGGTATAGCAAGATAACTTTTTCTGAGGCCAAAATGTTTCGCATGTGTTCAAAAGCGTTGCGCTCGCTGAATTCTATCTGAACCTTTTTTGACATAAGTTTACTGACGGTGCCATTTTCACCTTTAAGTATGTCAGTCAATGGTCTCGCTATTGACGCGAAGTCTTTTTCAAATCCTCTGTAATAGCTTGCAAGGCCCAGGAAGGATCTGAGACTAAAGAGATTTTTTGGTTCGGTAAAGTTTTTTATGGCTGCCACTTTTTCTGGGACTGTCTTCGCCCCATACTTAGTGAACACGAAACCTAAGTACTCGACGCATTCTTTAAAAAAACTTCGTGTTCTCCTGTGAGACCCTCATGTTTGACTCGCATGGTCATTGTAGTACCATGTCAATGTGTTTGTGTTTGTCAGACTCGATTTCCGAAAAAACAATTACGACATCTACATAGACATACCATATTTTACCAATGTGGTCTCTCAATACGTCATCAATGGCTCTTTGGAAGATGCTTCCTGCATTCTTCAACCCAAATGGTAAACGACAATATTCATAATATCTCCCGTTTACTGAGAATGACGTTTTTTTTCTGTCTTGTTCAGGCAGATAAATTTGATGATTTTATTATACTCTATATACCCACGATACAGAGTATAAAAATACAACATATTGATTTGTGTCAAACATTTCACATGTTTTAAATGTGCGGTTACAATTTATTGCAGAGTGACGATCAAGTGTAGTTATTATATATTAGAAGTAAAAATCAAAACAAGTGGCCGCTTACTGTGCGCCAGGCACAGAGCGAACATGCCTATAGTTAATTCGTTTGATACTAGCATACTTAAAAAATAAGAACTTAAAAATAATTATGTCCCCATTCGTATTCAATCGGTCGTATTCTAAAAACCTCTAGCAACCCAAAAGCAACTGTCAGTTTTCCTGAAACTTCTTTTGTTGGTTGTCAAATGTTGTAATTTTTGTGGCGACATTTGGTCAATTTTATGCAAATAAAGATTTTTGAGTAAAATAAAATAATGAGAATCCCAACTTGAATGCGAATTGCATTAATATTTTTCAAGATTTTACGAGTTTTAAGTAATAAAAATTAATTTAAAAATACATTCAAGCGAAACAACGCAAAAGTCAGCGAGCAGCAGAAAACAACATTTAGCAAACCTTATTCAAAATTTAGCAATAAGAATTTTGGAATATTAATTTTATTTTCAATGTTTATACTTTTAGCGCTAAAATGAAGTAAAAATAGAACAAGATTATGTGGATAAATTAGCATTTTAATAAAATATGATTTAGGCCCGATTTCTCAAAGGTTTCAGTTAGCCAACCACCGGTCAGATTTGTTCGCCAAGATGACGAGCGGCTAAGTCATTTGCTTATCTCAGCAACAGTTTCGTCTAATATCGATAAATGCCTATCGCTGCTTAAGGGTGACCATACTGTTTGACTAAACGAGCGAGTAAACAGCTGACTCGGTTTGGTTTGTTTGTATTTTAATGCGATTGGCTGTTGCTGCCTATTGTTTTGTTTTTGTAAATGTTGATTGAAATTAGTTGCGATGAAGAGTGAAAGTGTTAGACCCAGGGGGAAAAACAACAAATACAAATAATAAAATAAACAAAGCAAGTTTGCGGCCAGCAGTTTGTATATTGATACAAAATATCGATAATTTCGTCGGTGCTGAGCTCGCGGTTAAAGGTGACCGGATGTGCAGCGTCTAAGTTTCTTCCTCCGGTTACGCCACATACATCATGAGACACTCAAATTCGGCTAGCTGTCTGTCAAGTTGACCAACCGGACTTTGAGAAATCGGGTCTTAGAGAGTAATTCATTGAAGTATCCAAAAAAAAGCCTATCAATACGTTTTAATTTGTGGGAATGTCAAACTAAGAAGAAAGTGATCAGCTGTGAAAAATGTAAGTTTGCTTTTTAAATTTTTCCGATCTTTAATTAATTCAAATTATTCATTTCAGAAATCGAAAGTGGATTGGACGCATTTCTGAGGTACTTACTGCAAATTTTTCTATCGTTAAACTTCTTCTCCTTCTAACTTTCAAGGCATTCAATGCAGCCACTGACATGGTCAATTTATATTTGTATATTAAACTTATAAATACTAGCAGTTATAACTTACACCCACATGTACACAAACAGGGTTGCCCATATAATTTAATTGTTTCGCAGCCCAACTTTTAAAAATTTTCTTGCGAAGTAATTAAGTTTGAATGCTTTATATAAATTTAAAGTTCAATAATTCAGCGCATTTCAAATGATAGACTTTAAGCATTTTGTTAGGTTAGGTAGTTCCGGCTGACCCCAGATGGGGTCTCACATAGACCTTAGGGTCCTTAATTAGGCCGGGTGATTATTTGGGTACGTATGAATAAGAAATCCCGGAGGATTTTTGACGTTTTAGAAAATGCCAATTATTGTTTTGAGGGCCTCTTGGCCGCTTCCTCCAAAGAAGAGAACCGTGTGGTATGCAGAATTTTTAATCTTATCGTGGCAATTGCTGGGCAGCTGCAAATTAGATGTTCTAGAGTTTCAGCGACTACAGGTTCTATGCATTTCATGCAGGTGTCCTCTGTCGCTATGCCTAGCTTTATCGCATGAGTATAGTATTATCGCATGACCCATTAGTATGCCAATGAGCTGTCTGCAGTATCTTCTCAGAAGCAGTAACAGATAGTGCGTAAGTTTTATGGCTCTTACCTCTGCTTCTTTCTCTGCTATCTCCTACATTTTGCTGTAATGCGTCTGTAGGAGTTAGGTATGTTTAGAGTTTCTTCTTGGCTGAGTACGACTCCGACTTTTGAATGACTGTCTGCCATCTCGTTTCCATCGATGCCCCGGAAACCAGTAAATTTGCACCTTTCTGGAGATGCTGGGTGAATCTAGTGCTTCCCTGCTCGACAGGACATTTCTGGAGTTGATGGTGTGTCCTTGCACTGTAGGGTTGCCGGATATTTCAAAATAATCTATACCGATATTTTTGACGATATTGAAAATGTATAATTTCGATATAAATAATTTTGGGTACAAATATCGATAACATCGATATCAAATGAGTGTCGCGTGAAGAGTAATACGATTTTCGCTCACACAAAGACTCTCACCAAAAGACAGTTTGACTAAAAAACTCAACAGAAATGATCTTTGCCTTCGTGTGCATGTAAATACATACATATAAATGTACATGAGCATGAAAGTAATAAAAAAGACAATGCAATCGGCTGTTAAATAAAAATGTGAAAAAAATAATATTAATTAATATGTGACGCACTAGACTAAGTGCGCCCCAAAAACCTAACTGTAAGTCCCCGAGCACTGAAGCTCCCACAAAACGAGAATTGGATCTCGGCCAACTGGCCAATAATATGTTTTTGTTATTAATATTATTACGATTAAAAATTAAGCTAAAAGAAAACCCCATCCCCAAACGATATTATTAAGCTCAGCACCGTCACCAACACGAACCAGTTCCAGTTCATCGAATTGTCACCACTAACAGGCCCGCTCTGGACACACGGTTTGACGCAACGATCGCCGCCACAATTTTGGCGGCCGGGAGAACGTTTTGGGACTTGCCGGCGAGCAGACGCGAAAAGCAAAGACAAGAAAAATTGACACAACAAGAACAGGCAACATGAACAACGACAACAACGGTAAACAATAGCGGCTGCTGATCTTACCACGCCCAGTTTCACTAGCCGTGGTAGATCCTCTCAGAACACGTGATCCAGGTTTTTTTCACCTTCCATGTGGTTCTACTGGCCCTAAGCATAGTTTTTCGTCGTAGCCTACCAATATGTTTGTCAGGCCGTCACCTGAAGTATGTGCGGCATAGTTTCACTTGCCTTGGCAGAGTTTTTTAGAACACGTGATCCAGGTTTTCACCTTCCATGTGGTTCTGCTGGCCCTAAGTAGAGTTTTTCGTCGTCGTCTACCAATATGCTTGCCAGGTCGCCACCTGAAGCATGTTCGGCATAGTTTCACTTGCTTTGGTAGATCTTTTCAGAATACGTGATCCAGGTTTTCACCTTCCATGTGGTTCTGCTAGCCCTAAGCATCGATCTTAGTCGTCGTCTACCAATATGCTTGCCAGGTCGCCACCTGAAGCATGTTCGACATAGTTTCACTTGCCTTGGTAGATCCTTTTAGTACACGTGGTCCAGGTCTTCACCACTCATGTGACGCTACTAGTCCTAAGCATGGTATTCAGTCTTCGTCTCCTAGTATGCTGGCCAGCTCGTCACCTGAAGCATACTCGGCACAGTTTCACTTGCCGTGGTGGACCTTTCGAGAGTCCCTGGACCAGGTTTACATCTTCCATGTGGCTCTGATAGGTTCTAAGCCAAGTATAAAGTCTGCATCTTTCAAAAAGCGGGTTGGATAGTCACCTGCAGTGTATGGAACACAGTTTCGCTTTCTCTAGCCGAACTTCCCAGACCACAGGCTTCAGAATTTCTCCGTACCGGGGGCGCTGACAAATTTCCCGTTTCTTAAGTCACGTTAACGGACCCTGGACTAGACCATCGCCTGCTAGGAGGTCCCACGCTCAAATTCCTTTCGACCAACTCTTCAAACCTACCAACTTCCGCTTGATCCCTTTTCTCTATGCCCCTATATCCCAGCACTTTAACAAATAAAGTTTGTAAGTGATCCTGGCTAGTCTGAAACCAACCCCAGCCTAAGAAACACTTCCTTACAAATATTACAATTAATATGTATAATGCAAACCAAAAGAACGCAACAATCGCGTGTTTACCAATACATACTCAAAAGAAAATTTGATTCATTTAACTCAAGCAAACGATCAGTGTTTGACTTGAGCGAAAAGAAAACAGAAATAACTGTCTTGCTCAGAGCGCGAGCGAGCTAAGTCAGACGCGACAAAATCAGTTTCTGTCTGAGTCTTTTTTATTGTGTGAGTGAAAGACACTTATTTGCAGACAACGAAAAAGTGTCAACAGTTATTTGCTAGCTATGGTCTTGACTCATAATAAATCCTACATTTTCTCAAAACTGATTAATTGTATTTTTAAAAGGGATATATATTTTACTTCATTAATAACAAAAGAATTTCACTATTTTATGTTGATGGGATTGAGCAAAGATACTTAAAAACACATTTTTATACACTTTTGGCACTTCGATTTTTGTGCATCAAATCTTATAAAATAAGTTTTAACCATTAACAGTAAACAGTTGATCGCAATAGTCTGCCTGAACGGTAGAAGGAAAATATCGCTGAAAATGATCACCAAAAAATATACGATATATCGCCTCATAAAAATATTCGATAACGATATACCGTTTTTTTTTCGACAAAAATATCGATACTTGATAAATCGATATTATTTCCGGCAACCCTATTGCATTGCCTTGATTTCCGCTTGGCTGTCCACGTAGATTTTTATTTGTTTGTATAGAGCGTGAATTTCCGCCAACTCCGCTGCTTTCCTTATTGGAATATGGTGGCCTGGAATATGGTTCAGTGGTTTGGCAGTTTGTATGAGGGATTTATTTCTGGCTCTGCACAGTATACGGCGGCTCCGACTCCTAGGCCCATCTTTGAGTCGTCTGTAAAGAAGTGCATTGCTTCTGGGGCCAGCTCTGTACGCCAGCCTTCTGGTCCCAATAGTGCTGGTGTGCATATTGAGTTGATCTTTGGGATAAAGTAGTCCGTGATACTTTTGATCTTTCCACCAACTATTCTGTGTCCATAGCTTTGTAGCTCCATCGTGCCTGCCGCACATAGTATTTTGTGCCAGAAGGCCCAAGTACTACTCAACATCTTCTGACTTTATTCTTTGGCGTTAGTGATATTCCACTTATCTTTGGTGGATTCCATTCCGGTACCTTGTATCTCTTGGGAAAGAGAATGAGGTCCGTCTTCTCCGCATTGATACTAAGTCCGGCTTCTATGGCCCATTTTAGTATCTCTTTGAGTGTAGAGTCTATGATTGAGCTGAGAGTCGATGTACATTTTCCCACGATAGTTATGCTTATGTCGTCGGCATATGCGGTTATCTTGGGTGCTTTCCTGCGGAATTTCGGGTGACAATACTCCGCCTTGAGGCGTACCCTCTTGTACCTCTTCGTCATGGTTGTGGTTCCCCATTCGGCTTGTACTCTTCTGCAGCTCAGCAGGATGTATATCAACGAGTCCAAAGCCTTATGTATTGATACTCTTGAAATCCTCACCATATGACCAACTCAAACTACATTTACCCTCCAACTATTTATTTATTTA
>JAWNNM010003173.1:0-114990 GCA_035044965.1 Lordiphosa andalusiaca
AATTTTTGATCAAAAAAATATTAAATTATAATTAAATTAATTATTATTATAATATTTTTTCGTCGGTATCTTAAGCCTCCACTATTTACACTTTTCGTTCCATTGAAAAGGGGTCTGCAAAGTGAGAAAAACTTTTTTGTTTTCAATGGTAACGCCTCTTAACTTTGTATTTCTTAGTTTGCTATGCTTTTACATGATTCCACCCAGTTTGGTCGAAATCGGTCATCTATGTAGTATAGCTGTCATAGAAAAGTCATATCATGCGTCAGAGGTAACAGACCTGCTCTGAAAATTAGAACACAATGTTCTCTCAAATTTTTGTGAAATGTTTTAAAAAAAGTTCTTAAAAAAAGCACTAAAATCGTGTTAACAAAAGCTAACCCTTCTTCTTCGTTTTCATGCTTGCCAAAACAAAAACTTGTACAGAATAAAAGCAAAATTTAGCTTTCAGATTTTTGGTTGTTTGATTGTCATAATATTGGTTTTTTTTTTTTGGGAAGATTTTAATGCTATTTGGTTTCCGTGCACATATTTTAACACCTCACAAGTGATTCCTAACATGTGGTATCTCCAAAACTGCTCAGAAAGGCTTGCCAATCATTGAATCTTACTATCAGAATTCCTGCTCTGTTAGAAATATGTTTGGAAAAGTACGCCCATTTTATGGTTGTCGTAAACGATCCATCGAACAGGCTTTAATGCTATTGGTACCAAACTTTTTAATAGTTTCACTTTATTAGACATTATATATGTCAATAGTCGTCGTACTCAACATTTGTCGATGTCTGACTCGACCATCTGGAGGATTTTACGCTAGGCCACCCAAATACAGCTGTTGCCAGAGCTGAAGCCGGTCAACCTCCACAACAGTTAGAAAAGTTGAATTAAGATACACTTTTTTATCGTTAAATTGTGTTCAGCGAAAAATACTTATTTTTTCTCGGTTTGTGAGACGGCGGCATTGTTGGAAGGTACTTTTTAAAAATCAATTGACAAAGTTCAATACCCTGATTACCGATATTATATTTGCCACAAATCTAAAATTTTTCAAGTGGCCATAATAAGGCCATGGGTTAATTAAGACGCGAGTTCAGAAGGCAAATAAACTTACGTCTTGCTCCACTTTATTGGCCGCCAAGATCGTGTTATTTGACCCACACTGGGCCATTTCTAATAAGTTGCGGTTAGCCAACCGCCAACCAATTCATTTCGTTTTCTCAACATCAGATTTCCGATATCGATAAGTTTCCATGGCTTCAGCAGTATGACCACACACTGTCACCGATTTGGTATTTTGGTTTTTCTAATGCTATTGAATGTAGCTGGAAATTTGTTTGTGAAAAGTTGAATTAAATTAATATCCATGTCTATTGCAAGCAGTTAAAAATTTAGTTTATTCATAAAGATTTTATTGCAGAAATTAATAAAAATAATCAAAACGTTTGGCTGTTTGTCTATCGATAAAAATATTGATAGTTCTATCGGGAATGAACTAGTCGTCAAAAGTTCACCGGAGCTTGAGCCGTGACGAAGTTTGGAACATTCAAATTTGGCTAGACTGCATGTCACTGACTAACCGGACATTGAGAAACATACAAGAATAAAGGAATACGAAACTGTACTTGTCTTTTGTTTAGTGTTCGGAACAGTTCAATATTTTCACTCTCACATAAGAACAACACTATTACCGACCAATGCGTAAACAGTAGGCTCTAAAAATGTGCGGATGTGCGAACACTTCAATCTTCCAATAGCTTCTTATTCTTTTTCTTAACTCACATGGTGCGGTTCACAGTGTACATTCAGCCAGATCAGTGCAGTTTGCTTGAACGGTGCCACTTAATAGAGAACACGACGTCTAGTCTTTTTGTGTGGAATTGCTCGAGTATGTGAAATTGAACTCCTAGAAATCATTGAATTACCACGCTCTGCCCATGATAACAGGACTTTGAACACTGTGCGTATTATTCGTATATTAGATTTCTGAAAGTGACACCCGCTAAACCATATCAATACGAACGCAAAAAGTCCTTCGAGTCTGATCTTCAGGAAACAAGAATCCAAAAGAAACAAATTGTTCGTTTTCAGTCATACACAGAGGGAAAAACCGTGTAGTTTTTTTCATCTCAAAAGAAGCACAGAATGTGCTCTCAAATTTTTGAGAACAAATGTTCCGAATGTTCTTGAAATAAGACAAATTCAGCTCACCACCGAAAAGTATAAGTAGCCATTCAGACATGCGGCTGCAGAAGTGGGCAATAGCCTAACGAGCTAACACGTCCGACATCGCGACGTTGAACGCGGGCTCCACTCCCAGTAAATTCGAAAAATTTGTCTTTCTTTAATTTAATTATATAAGGCAGGTGGGGTGTTGTACAAGACGGATGTGTCTCTGCGGACTTGGAGCTGGAGTCGGACCTAGACCTGGAATTGGACTTAGACTCTGGATCTTGACCTTGATGTCTGGTCCTGGTCTGGATCTCTGGACCATGGACTGGACCTCAAGATTTTTTTGAGTTTAAAATGTTCTCAAAAACTGAACATTTCAACTCACATCAAGATTTTTCGTTCTCAAAAAAAAGTTCTTCAAGTAAGAAATTGTTCTTGAAGTGAGAAAATCCGGTCATGATTAGTTTTTGACACCGAATTTTCTCACTTTGAGTCCAATGTTCTTGGTTTTTTCCCTCTGTGTAAGATCTGACGGCTGGCGTATAGTGTTACCTCCTCGTCGATGAAATGAACCGAACCGCACCATTTTCATTTGCGGACTTATGTTTGGTTCAGCATTTTCATACGAATGCTAATTTGGTTTTCGTTTCAGTTTACAGGCACAAACTGGTAATTGGGTACGGGTTGATTCGTTTGGAATGCACAAAATGATAAACCAAATCTCTGTACAAGTCCAGCCCCACATTGGTCAAATTGTAAAACATGTTAGTTTTTGCCAGAAAACCAGGAAAATGTGTCATAGTGGAGTGTGAATTGAATTGATCTCTGAGGAGCGCTAAAGCTGGGCGTGGCACATGTTTTAGCTACAGTGACACGCCCTTGTTGCCCAGAAAGACCAATCTCATAATCAGCATAATTCTTATGTAAATACAGGGCAAAGGCGAGAAACAAAATAAATACACAAACACTCACACACACAGACACACACTTGACTTAGTTTCGCTTTGGCTGTGATTTCAGGGCCTAGACAAGATCTTGGCCCCTGCTGGTTGCCAGAAACAAGTCAAGTCAAGATTATGCACTGAGATAATTATTTGGCCAGCCAGCAACTGGCGCTTTCACTGCCAATTCCATTTCCACTTTTACTTTCATGTCTCAGCGCTTTACGCTCCTTGCTGGCTCTGGCTCCTTCTGCTCCTGCTCCGGCTGCTGTTGGCAAGTTGTGCCCTGGAGACTAGTTGGCCGAGAGTAATGTCCGTGTGCCTATATGTGTGTGTGTGTGTGTGTGTGTGAGTATCGCGTTGCTATTATCTGCTGCTGGTAGGCGTTACCGGCAAGTGTCATAAATAAAATGGCAACTGTGTATGGAGTAGGATTGCTTTTCCACACTTAAACACCATTATTAAGTAAATACATGTATACGTTTTTCTAGACTCATTTGAGGACTCCTTTGGTTTAATTTCGTTTTCACTAATTGTTAGCAGTGTGAAAGCCTGGCCGGCCATTAATCACAGATACAAGTTTGGACACCCCGGACAAAGCGAGTGCTGTGGGGGCGCATTTAATTGGATTTGTTGTGGTTTGTGTAAACAAATATAATTACAGGTTATAATATTTGTACAATTTTAGGTTGACTTCGGGCCCCCAGGTGAAGGTGGCGGAACTGTTGTTGTTGGTGTCCTACATCAAAATTCAAATATTATTTTAGTTGCACGCGGATTGACTCGGGTTGAATCAATTGAACATTAACAAATAAAGACTGTTGTATTTACATAAAAATTGGGCTGGTGCAAGACAAATCAATTAGAGGAACTAATCGAAGTGACTAGCAGAAACCATTTACCATATTGAAAGGTTTCCTAATGGTTAAATTAGTTTTTCTTCATTATTTTAAGTACATATAGGAGGAGTCTTTCAAGCCTTTTGGCCATAAGTTGATAAAGGTCAGGCTTGAATGAATGACATTTATATGACAAAAGTTTTGAGTTAAACTTCTTTTGTATTTCTTGGAAGCATAATTAGTCATTACCACAAGGTCGGGTTGACATTAAGGAATACCTCCAAGGTATTTGATTAGTTTTGTTTAATTTATAATTTACTTTTGGAGAGAACAAGCGAACTGTATGGACCTGCCTGTACAATACACAGAGTGTCGCTATTCAAATTATTTGCCTTCTCATATGGGATAGTACAAGTCATGTGATCAAATGTTTTCATGCCTGGAATAGCAAGTTTCGTTGGCGGCTTTCATGGAATTGTCTGTCATGCCAAAGTCAATTTACTCCGTTCAAAGGCACTTTATAGGTAACTTGACAAATGCTAATGGCCCACACTAGCACACACCTACACACACACACACACACACTAGCAAAAAGCGCCTCTAGAGGTATACAGGGAACGGGGGTGGGGGGTGTGTGATATGAGAAAAAAGTTTGCATGTCATTCGAGCTCTGCTTCATTTCGGCGCTGAGTGGGCCACAAGGTGTGAAACAATGTGGCAAATGTAGAGAATTATGCTCTCTCCTAACAGAGTTTATCCTTGTTGTTGTTGTTGTTGTTGCTGCTGTAGCTGAAAATAATATTTAATGCACTGCGCTTGTTGTTAGGTAGATTTATTTTGTTGATCCAAAAACGTAATGCAGTTTACAACTTGCTGCAAAAAGTTGAAGCCGCGCGCTGGAAAGTATGCTACAATTTCTGATCTAAAATGTCCGAGCGTTAGTCTGTGTGTGTGTGCTTTGGCTTGAATTAATGCACACGGGACTTCATTCAGCTACATTTTCGTATGCTCAATTATTTAATACACAAAACTGGTTTCAGCTTTAGCCGTTCCTGGGTTTTTCTTGCGAACCTCAATGGCTTTAAGCTGAAGCCAAACGAATCGAGTGAACCAATTATTATTGTTAGCCCATAGCCTTTCAAGCGTTTGTTGTCCGCCACAGATACGCTATCGATTTCAGCTGCTGTCTGGCTGGGCCAACTTTCTGCACCATTGCCTTTCGCCATCACCTCCGCCTCCTCCTTCTACTCCTCACTGCTTCATATTTGGCTTTATTCATGCTCTGGTCTGGTTGTTGCTGACATGAAAGCCACTATAAAAGACCGACTACATTGCCTTTTGTTTGTTCTGAATTATTGATTTTCATTAGTGTCCTCCTCGTCTTCGACTGCTTGTCTGCCGTGGCGACAGTTTCGGTTTTGTTATCTCTTGGCCTCGCCTTGGTAGACTCTTTAATTGTATTTGGCAATGTATTTGATTTGCTTTGAAAACGCCGCTCAATGTCCCAGCATTGGCTTCAACAAAGCCACCCATCGTGTTGTGTTGATTTAATTACAGCCGTTTTGCCGCTCACCTTATGCCAAGCCCAGTGGAAACATTGCGGCCGACTTTAAGTTTCGGTCGGCTGTCTGCAAATCTGGAAATTAGCAAAAAAAAAAAAAAACAGAGCACTGAGAGAAAAAGGTGAGAGCACTGAATGAAGTGTCAGACATATTTACAAAATAAATATTATTCATAAGCATGACTTGTTAAACAGCTTTCAATCAAAATGAATGTTAGAATTTTCATAGTCAGTTTGGTCGTTTTGAAGTTTACTTTCACCATCAAAATGGTTGATTTTGAGCAGAAAGTGAGTCCCAAATTGTTGTACAGTAACCAAAGTCACAAGCTTACACCAAAGTTCAAACACGCAAACAAAATTTGCACAAATTGTGCAAACAAACTTAGCCTTGACCTGTATTTGCTTGCTTGAAACAAATTTGGTTTTCCCATGTGCGCAAATATATGCTCTTACAAATAGGTGTAAGTGTGGCTAGCACTCACGAGGCATTCATGTGAAACATGCTGTATAAAATGTTTATCGAATTTCGCGTACCTCTGCGTTTGTGTGTTTGTAACTCTACTCGATACATATCATTCGCTGCCTTGGGCTACTAAGTACACTTTACTCAGTATGCAAAACTAAAATCTCGATACTAGTTACTCGTTGCTTAGTACTCGATGTTTGGTACTCGTTGCTTGGTACTCAATGCTTGATACTCGTTGATTGGAACTAGTTGCTTGTTACTCGTTGCTTAGTACTCGAAACTCAGAACTTCAGTATTTAATCGATTCGATCTAAGTTCCCAATTGGTAGTACTTGATGCTCTGCTCTCAGACCACTGTCAAGCATGATACCATGCGCGATATGCGTGACGCGTGATGCTGAATGAAACATTTTCTACTATTCTAAATGGTCGTATTTGCTATTGGGACGCTTTATGTAACCAACTGCTGCCAGCTCGAGACTGTCAAGCGGCTGTCACTGAAATGTTGAACTAAACAAGAAAAAGAAGGAAACCTTTTGGACCAATATTTAAAATGTTTCACATCATAATTATTTGCGTATCATATACAAGTCGGCCGATTTTTTATCAGCAATCCATATAAATTTGTTGCAGCAACACAACAGATAAGACAAAGTCAATTATTATAATTCATTCGAGCAAAAACCAAAGATGGGAAAAGCTTGCCGCAGGGTCCCACATGTATTTTATGCCACAAAAAGAAAGATGTAGAAAGCTATCGATCGCCGCATCGTGTATTGCTGATTACCATTATAAAGATTTAGAGTTGGCATTATTGGAATAACGAATCATCTAGATAATTATTTGAAATTACATTTAATTTTTAAATTTCTTACACATTCTTACTTAAAAAATTCAAAAACAGAACATATTTTCTCGAGTTTCTGCGTTTCGAGATAGTTCAAAGTTTTTACTGAGTCATTAGAAGTCCCAGACGTAAGTCCAGCTCCCAATGCTGATTGTGGAGTGTATCTCGTACAGAAGAAGGTGATGAAAAATCCCAGTTCTTTCAGAACATATTTACTTTCAGTTTTGAACAAAACATAGATGCTTAAGGCAACAAAAACATATTTTCCTCTGTGTTGGAACTTTTTTTTTTTTAATTTAATTAAAAAGTCGACCGCTGGCGGTAAACACAGCCCGTCACTGCGGCCACAATGCAATTGTAAGGTTTCCATTTTAATTAAAGTTTTTACGCGCATTTCACTTACTTACTTGAAATCGCAGCACAAACAGCGACCAGGAGCCACCCGCTCGGCCCTAAGAAGAGTCGATGTCGAAATTTCATATTCCGTTAGAGTCCTGGATTCCAGGGTAGTGCGGGAGCAGACTATTTAAATAAGGGGGGGATGAGATAAAAGAGGTGAAACGGAGAGGGAGGAAGTAGAGTTGCCTCTCCCATCTTGTGGCATGCTTTTTTGAGTACAGGCCAATTTGGTTGCCATCTTCATACTGATTGAACATTCAACTTTCGGGCTTAAATTAAATGATGGTATTGAAATATGGCGTCAGGTGCTTAATTCGTTATTGATGAGTTGTTGATGATGAGCAAAACTTTGCAATCAGAAAAAGATGGATTTTTAAGTGTTTCAACACTCTTAATACATTGAATACGAAATTAGGTGATGAAACTTGGGTCCCGATTTTGTAATTTTCAGAAACGTTCTGGAAATTAATACAAGTATTTTGAGATTGAGATTGGCATATTTCTACTCGAGACAAGTATTGACTCACATTGAGTGTTTGTGTGTGGAAGCCGCCCTAATCTGCGGATAAGCTGGCTGGTGACACAACTGGGGTTTCGCCTGCACCTCTGGCCTTTGGAAGAATCATTCGCAGCTGCCAAGCATAAGCAATTTAGCTTATGCAGGACAATGATCCACCTAACTGACTCACCCCTGCGAGCCTTCCCATTAGTCAAGTCGATGAACTTTATCTGCGTTGTCCCAGGCCAGTCTGAGCGGGATGTTGATGGCAAATAATTGCGGCGGATAAACCGGCATTAAGCAGCATTAAATTATGCACTGAGGGATCCTACGTAGACCACACAATTGAAGTGGCTTTGAGACAGGCGGCAACTGGAGCAGCAGCAGCTGCAGCTGCTGGCTGGCGGTGATGGCAACGCCAGCGAGTAGCAATTAAAATGTCAATTGAAATGCCCTCGAGCGATGACTAAGCAGCGCGGGCGACCACGGAAATGGCCAACCCCATCACAACTCGACCGTTGGGGCAGTCGGAGATTGGGCTTGGCTAAAGGCAAACATTCCAATTTCATTTCGTTCACTTTGGGGACCAGGTCGGCCGCTGCTCCACCCACTCTATCGCTCCAGTGTCAACTAATTTGAAAGTGGCCAATTGCCAAAGTGCGGTGTCTGCTTCTGCTGCGGGGGACATGGGCTGGCGTGTGACTAAAATCAATGTAGAAATGGCTGCCGACCACAACCACATCATATGCCTTTTTCGCAAAATTAAAAAAAAAAAAACAAAAACCCTAGCAAGGACACCAACATACAAATGGAGTGAGGATAACTGGCATCTGACACAACGGAGTGGAAATTTCTATATCAAATATACCAAAATTTAATTTCACACTGGTTTGAGGCGGATGCAGCCAACTTGGCAATATCCTTCCTCGATTGCATTTTGTTTTCTCATTGATACGCATTTCAAAGTACTGAAACGAGTGAGAGGGATCAATGAAACATGAATATTGATTAAGTGATTAACCAAAGAAAGGATGAATTAATTGAACGCTTTTACTATTGAATTACTTTGTACTTGAACTGGGCGCAGAGTACTTGATCATATCAGAGAAGCTGCTTCCACAAGCTCGCTTACAAAATCCCCTCCCATTTCCATTCCAAACAGAAAAGAAAATTTAATTCCGCATTTGCCCTTCGATTGCAACGCCATTCAACGAGAAAAGGAGCCACTAATGGACTATCTGGGGCAGTCGCATCCCATTTGTGTGGCTCACTGAATCAGCTGAATTTCATTAAAATTAGTAACAAGCTGAGAATAGCACATAAAATCGATTTGGCCAACCAATGGGCAGGCTTGGGATTAAATTTGTAACAAATTAAGAGGTCAAACTTACCAAAGGTCGCCCCATCAGCTCAGCTCAGCTCAGCAGGTGGCAGCAGCCAGCATCTACGTGGAAAATCAAATTACATACGTGGCATTTATTTTCTGCCTTGCACTTTGGAGTTTACAATTAAATTAAAAACTTCAACTGGACAGGAGGGGAAAAGTTTAGCGACAGCATCGTCAGACTGCCCCATCCACTTGCTGGCGCATGTGACGAAATAAGGTACGTGACACGAACAGGAAATAGCAAATGGCAGCAACTGTTGGGTGGGTAATCAGTTGTTCTTTCTGGCAGTTCATTGAACGCCACCAATATACGATTGAGAATTGAATGATATATCAAATATTTAATTGATTACAAATTGCTTGGGAGCCATATATCGCTGTCCTGGGTTCAAATCTTAGACGAGTTTAGGCTTAAAACAACAGTTATTATTAGTCTTTGAAAAATTGAAAATATTTTTGATCTGCCTGCAAGTAAAGAGGGGTTTTTGTTAGAGCTATAGGAAAGTTTTTCAAAAAAAAAAAAATAAAATTCAGAAAAATGCATGAAATCTTTATTTGAATCGATAGTACGGTCCATATAATTTAATGTTTGAAGATTATTTCATGCAATTGTTGACCGTGACTGCGCCTCAAATGGTCCATCCGCTTAGTCCAATTTTGGCATACTCTTCCCAACATTTCATGAATAAATGCTTCAATGTTGTCTTCCAATGCGTCAATTGAAGCGGGCTTGTATAGACATGAGCTCTAACATGGCCCCACAAAAAATAGTCTAAAGGAGTTAAATCGCACAATCAAGGCGGCCAATTGACCGGTCCCGAACGTGAAATAAAATGTTCACCGAACTCGCCTCTCAATAAGTCCATTGTTGCGCGTGCTGTGTGGCATGTGGCACCGTCTTGTTGAATCCACATGTCATGCAAGTCAAGCTCTTGCATTTTGGGCAACAAAATGTTGGATATCATCTCACGGTAGCGCTCACCATTCACAGTTACGTTACGATTCACATCATTTTTGAAGAAGTACGGTCCAATGAGGCCGCAAACTGTGACTTTTTCTGGATGCATTGGTAGCTCTTGCAATGCTTCTGGCTGATATGGTGCGAAATTTAGTCACAATAGCCGCCCGAATAGCCGCTTCAGTGGGTCGATTAAACTGACCATAAAATGAAAGAAGCGAGCGATAAACTTTCTTAACAGAGCACGCATTTTGATAATAAAATGCAGTTATTTGCAAGCGTTGTTCGTTTGTAAGACGATTCATGGTTAAATTATAGACCAAACTGAAGATGTTTGACAGTGAAACAAATCACGAAAAGTGCGTGAGCTGCTTAAACCAGTGTTGCCAAAAAGATAATAGCGAAACAAGAAAGAAAGTCGGTTAAGCCCGACTATAACATACTCTGTACCAAGAAAATTTGTTGATCATAATTTGATCATAACTCGAAAACCGTTCATCCGATCTTCTTCATTCCTTTGGTGGATCGATAAGTTATCCTAATAAATAAATATGTCCAGAAGGAACAAGCCATCTATCTTCAAAACTGTGGGAGATATGACGGGAGGGGGCGTGGCCAAAATTGAAAATAAACTTGATCTGCCTGCAGACATAAGAAGCATATGTCCCATACATGTCAAGCCTCTATCTCTTACCATCTCTGAGATCTGTGCGTTCATACGGACGGACGGACGGACAGACGGACATGGCTATATCGACTCGGCTGTTGATGCTGATCAAGAATATATATACTTTATGGGGTCGGAGATGCTTCCGTCTGGATGTTACATACTTTTGCACAAACTTATAATACTCTATGTACCTTCGGTACAGCGTATAAAAATCACCCTTTATAAGATTTTTTTTCGCATACAAGTCTAACCTCTCTCTGTTACCATTTTTGAGATCTGATAGACTTGGCTGTTGATGCTGATCAAGAATATATATATATGTACTGTATGGGGTCGGAAAGGCATCATTGTAACTGTTATTTACTTTTGCACAAACTTTATATACTCAGTGTACCGGAGTATAAAAATGTATTGATGACTTATTTAAGACTAACACTAGAATGGAAAACAACGAAAATAGAAATAATTGGGTGCTAGGGTCTGCGCAATGGACTTAAAGTTTATCACTCATACGTACTGTTGCCCTTGCTCACAGTTTTAAATGTAAAGTAGTTGGCGTAGACTTGGTTTGAAGTCACAACATTTGGCAAGGAGTCATTTGCACCACCCTAATTAACACACTCATAATTTTGTTTCTGGGGTTTTCATTTCAATTCGTCTTTAAATTTATCATGTTGTTTATTTGTCTCTTAAATTTAAAGAAATTGATTGCCTTCTAAAAGACTTACAAGGCATGACCATTAACTAGTTTAAATAATGACTTTTATAAGGATATAAATGAAATTAGTTAGAAAGACTCATATTCTTTATATTTAAATCAAAATAATGCAACCTTAGAACCAGCAACAAACTTTGGTTTTGGTTCATGAAGATCGTTGTTTAACTCAAATCTTATACAAGCTTTCATAACGTTTTTCTACCTAATTTGTTGGACATTTCTAGTGAAAGCAAACAAGTTTTTCTCACTAAGACTACTTTTCTGACTTCTTTTCTACGACAGCTGTACTCTATATATATGCTATAGTCATCCGATCCGTCCGGCTTAGATACTTATGCAGCGTATTTGTACTACAACACCTGGTGCACAGTATGATCGTGATAGCTTTCAAACAGACGGAATAAATCGCATAAAAAAAAGGACGGACGGACAGACGGACATGGCTAAATCGACTCAGCTAGTCATGCTGATCAAGAATATATGTATATACTCTATGTGGTAGGAGATGCTTCCTTCTTTGCGTTCCAAACATTTGGACGATTTCAATATATCCTCTGTAAGGTTATTAAAATTTATGTATGTAGAATGAGAACGCAGAATTGATTCCCACTTATCTTTTGATCGTTTTCCGATAAACTCGGTAGCGAATTTGTTGAAGTTTCGATTAATCCCTCAAATATCGTTTGGGTAGATGACGTTCTTATCATTTTCTGGTATGTGATGGTGGGCAAACAACGCTTTGGTACCTCAACCTTTAACTGGGTACTTGAAATATCAGACAGGTATGAAAAATGAGCGCCAGAAAATAGATACAATTCGATTCTGAAAAACCTATTTGGACAGTGGATAGATTGACCCTAAAAAACAGACCAAAACTAAGAGTTGACATTTCTTGTTGTCAAATTGGCCTGGCAAACCCTAGAGTTGCGCACTTAGAAATTAATATATTGTCAATGCATCATAGAAAATCGGTTTATTTTCAGGCATAAATTATTAATTTAAATAATTTTATAAATCTCACGATTGACCAAGTTTATGGAGAATTGTTCTAATTTAACTGTCTGAGGAATCATCGCGGCTTTTTAATCGGAAGATGCACTTCAGAAGATGCACTTCAGAGCGAAAGTTCAATTGAGCTTGTTTCATAAAAGTCAACATTTCTCAAAGTGTGCGCCAAAAAGTACCTTGAGACATAGGGCTAACCGGCTATGTTAAACATTCTTATGCTTATTACTCGACTACTGCTATCAATACAATTCCTTGGGCAAATCGATCATTTTCATTTTTACACTATGAACCGTAGGTACATAGAGTATTATTTATAAGTTTGTGCAAAAGTATGTAACAGCCAGAAGTTAGCATCTCCGACCCCATAAAGTTACCTATTCTTGATCAGCATCAGGCTGAGTCTGAGTCTGTCCGACTGACCGTCTTTCTGACTGTGTGTCTGTAAAATCGCACAGATCTCAAAGATGGTGAGAGATAGAGGTTTGACATGAATGGGACGCATGCTTCTTATGTCTGCATGAAGATAAAGATTATTTTAAATTTTGGTCAAGCCTAGTCCCAAAAAAACCTCATATCTCCCACAGTTTTAAAGATAGATGGTTCTTACCTTCTAGACATATGTGGAAATCAGGAATATTTATCGATCCTCCAAAGGATTGGTAAAACTGGGAAGAACGAATCCCGAGTTATGATCAAAAGACTGTTCGCTGCTGCAGAGCAGTAGCAGCGCTGCTTTCAGCTGCTACTTCAGCGTCAAAACTTATGCTGAGCGTATAATTTCGATGGAACAGAGTTTATTGTAGTCGGACTTTACCGACTTTCTTTCTTGTTGGGCAAAAATATAATAAATTAAGCCATTTAACCATCTCGAGGTAAATTTTGCACATAACTTTAACCAGGAACACAAAACACCACAAAGTAACCTGTTCGCTTATGCAGCTGTTCCAATAACCTTCCGCTTCTACTTATCAGCAAAAGATTCCTTGCCTTGCCTTGTTTGTTTTCAAAGTCTTCGATGTCCTTAAGCTTCAATTTTTATAAAATAAAAAAAATGGGGTTAAAACTAAAAACTTATCCAGTGACAGCTGGCACAGAAAATGTACTTCTTTCGTCTTGAGATCCCTTCTTGCTTGGCCTACAAATCAAACCACATCTTTAATCATAAATCCTTCTTAACAATCGCCATTAATGGAAGACATGGGGATGAACGATTAGGATGCGCATCTGTTTTGTTTGGTTTATTTTGTGGCAGTTTCGGTGCTAAATGTTATTTATTATTAAACTTTTTTGCTGCCACAACTTTTCTGTTGGCCACAATTTCGACCTGTCAATTCGCTGTTCTTGTTGCTGTTGTTGTTGTCCCCCACGTTGCTTTTGTTGCAAATGGGCGACAGTAAATTAATTTAGGTACGTCACAAGTGCGCTTAATGGCATGTTTGGGGCGTGGCCTGTCCTCAGTTTACAAATCTAGCTCCATGAGTCCAGGAGACCGCTCCACACACAAACACACACACAAAGTGTCCACCCCTTTTGGTAAGCCGAACGCGTGTTTTGCTCTGTTCCGGGACCCGTCGCATGTTGGCCAGTCATTTTTCCCCTCAGCCCTCAGCGCTGACATTTTAATTGCACTCGGACAAGGCTACAACTGCAGCTGCTGCAGCTAGGCGACGCCGCCGCCGACATGGACATGAGTATGTAGCATGGAGTGGCAAGCCTGCTGCTCTCTAAAGTGCTGCTGCTGCTGCCGGATCGGGCACTGACTTTTTGCTTTGCTTAATCCCGAAACGTTCTACAGCAGCGCTCCAAGAGAAACCTTTTTAAATATTTCAATAGGCAAAAGGAGCCTCCTGCAAATGTTTTGCTTCTGCGCCCAATGGCAGCTTCGCATCGGCCCGGCAATGACCATTAGGCGTTTCGTTTCCTTCTTTTTGACGTTGCGCTTTTGCCTCATATTTTGTCTGCAGGAGCAGCCTAAGCAGCCACCCCAGAGTCGCTTTCCAGCCAGACAATATAGTTAATGTTTGATGAGCGCCCCAGTGCAGCTGGAGGCAAAAAGGCTGTCGGCTAGGAATAGCGGGGTATAGCAGCATCGAAAGACAACATTTGGTCATATAAATAAATAAATTCTAGCTAAGAGTAAGAAAACGAATTGGAAAACAATGGGGCCAGGAGTCTGCTGGCAGATAGGTGTATGTGTGTATGTATGCAGCATCTAAGGTTCACTGAACCGATTCAGCAAAAACTTCCGCAACAACAACAACATTGACTAGGCTCGCTCTGTGTGGCCTGAAAAACAATAATAAAACAACATTTATCTTATGTACTTTTTTCGGGGAAAAATAACCCAAAGAGAACAAGGTTTTATCAAAAAAAAATACATCAGACTCCGTTTACCTATCTCTACTTCCTCGGCAGCAAAAGCAGCGACTGGGCCCTATGTTAAGACAGAAAAAGTAAACTACGTTTATGTTGGTCCTATTCTATTTATATATATATGTATATTGGCCTATACCTTGAATGTGAGAATTCGAACAGTGTTAGCACTGTTCACCCAATTGAATTGCTATTTGCAAGGGTCGCTTGATGAATAATTGAGTCAGGCAAGAACCTTGAACCATGGCAAATAAAATACTATAAAACCCTGTGAAATAATATGAAACATTTCATTCGATTCGCTGTTAATTTGTACCCATCTTACAACACAAAACCCTGCCCTAAAAACGACTGTGCCCATAACCGATCGATCGATACTTAACGTAAAGCTGGGTATATAATTGATAAGCTTCTGCTCGCCAATGTGATTAAAAACAAAAAAGAAAGTTGGTCAAGCCCGACAAGAACCAAAGATTTATAGATATTATAGATGACTCATGTGGAACATATTGAAAATTGGTAGCCAATGTCAACTACCAGGAATAATCGGTATCTTCTAATCTTTGGTAAAACACTTATTGCGTTATATCAAAGATATATAGATATTTATAGATGACGCATAAGGATCAAATGAGAAAGAAGAAGCCAACGTTAGCTACCAGGAATACTCGTTTTTTGTTTCACATGCGTCATCTATACACATACATAAATCTTTGCTAGAACATACTCTTATCAACGAAATTATACAATCAGCACATATTTTAACGCTGCAGTAGCAGCTAAAAGCATCGCTTCTGCTGCGCTGCAGCTGCAAACAGTCTTTTCTTCATATTTCTTAAACCGTTTATCTGATCTTTACCATTTCTTTGGCATATCTATAAGTTACTCTACTTAGTATACATGTCTAAAAAAAAAACGAACCATCTATCTTTAAAACTTTGGGAGATATGACGTTTTATCTAAATTGCGGGGGCTGGAGGGGGCGTGGCCAAAATTGAAAGTAAAGTTGCTCTGCCTGCATACATGTCAAACCTTTATCTCTTGCCATCTCTGAGCACTTCATCTAAGCGCGAATCATTCTTAAATCAAGCAGAATAGTTCATGAATCAAGTGCTAAACATGCTCGAATTCAAGATTGCTCATTGCTGAAATAAGGGCATCATCAAATTCAAGAGTTAGATCGTTTAATCTTAAATCAAGAGCTTCACAGATTCCAACCATACAACAATTTAAAATCAGTTGATTTCTTCCATTTGGTTTAAATGTACTTCATGGAAATTTTATTGTTAACCCATGTTGCAAGTTTTAGCCGACTCGATTAATACATTACACCTCCAAACAGCATCAGTCTTTGGCAGAGATCGCAATTGAGTGTTAACACTTTTTTCATATGCGATCAGCCTCAGAACAAAACAGAAACAAAGGCAACTCAAACGCTCTCTCACTGAGCGAAACACTTATTCTCGCTCCTCTTCGGTTTTCTGTTACATGTTTTCGGTTGAGCAAAACAAACGAGTCGGTCTGCCGAAGTCCACTGACAGAAACACTTTAGAGCGAGTGCTCATCAGAAAACTGTCTGCAAATGACCAGAACACAATAAGTGTCTGCGAAAAGTGTTTTTGTTTTGTGCATTTGGTAGGCTGTGTGTATGTATAAGTGTGTATGTACACTGGCGCAACACAAAATCACTCATACATACGCAACAAACACTTTGGAAGTTTGCTCTCGGCAAAACGGTCAGTGAAAGACACGAGAGAAACAGAAACGAAAAAAAATATGTCTTTGCTCTAAGCAAAACAGATTTGAGCAAAATCAGAACTGAAAGTGTCTTTCGCTCCCTCTTTTCGTTGCGTCCGTAACCAAACTGTTTTTTGACGACACTAGGAAAGTGTTGAGAGTTACTTGCGAGCTCTGGTCTTTGCCTGTCAGCTGGCAGTCGCACAGCCGTCGCTCGATGCCAGCAATGCATTTACTAGTTGGGAATTCCAAAGCAACATGAGTGCAAAAATCCTTTGCGCTCTCCGCTCGATAACTTCCCCACACACCCCTCTTCCATAAACAAACAAAACAGAGAGAAATTGAGTTCAAATCTTTGTTCTCTCAAATGTGCTTGCTTTTTTCTCTTTGTCTTTACCGCAATTCCCTTGCCTAATTACACTACACTAAGAACGAATTCGGCTCGATTTCAAGAGCGAAATTCTGGAAAATTCAAGAACGAATAAATGTTTTTTTTTAAGAGCGTTCGGTCTTAAGTTATTTGTTCTACTTCTTTCTGGGTGTAGGCACTTCCGAACGCTGCCTATATTCAAAGATCTTTTAACGTCCTTTGTAACAGCAAAATCGCCACTTCATAAAATCGCAATCAGTCAACGAACTTTTACCTGACTAATTCTTCTGTTTCAAAACAGGCAAAAAAAAAGTTTTCTTCTCTGTTTTCCAAAAAGTTGACTGCAATTTACTATAATTAATGTTTATTTTAAGTTAGTTTATTTTCGGTTGATCTTCTCAAATCGATTTCACACTGCCACGAACATAAGACTCCATCATAAAAAACAACAACAACAAAGTTACTAAGATTTTAGTTATTAAATTAGCCCCATTCGCATCATTTGTTAAGCAAAATCAATTACTCTTTGCATTTGCATTTCTCGACTTTTGACACCATCATTCTATGTTCGGCCTCTTAAAAAAGGGAGCATAGAATGAACCACAAAACTGTGACCGCTAGTAACGGATATTATCTGGAGGGGTGTCGCCTCCGCACAGGCAACAGATACTTAAGTGCTGTCCAGGCGACCCCGTTCTCAGTTCTGGCATGGAAAACGGAAGCACGCCACTCTGACGGAAATTGCAGCACATGTATCGCACGCAGCACGGCACTTTGTGTCGAGATGCCGATGCCGATGCCCACCCAGGGGGCAGTTGGGGTGGCGAAATGGGTTTTTAACAAATTAAAGTAAAAATTACAATGCATGGCATGCCATAAATACGAAAGTTTAAGACCTTGACAGCCATGACCAATTGACCCAATTGCCGCCACCGTACTTTGCATGCGCCGAGGTGTTTTTGAGTGGGTGGGATGTTTTCGAGTGCCAAAAACGAGCAAATGGCCAAATTGAATTTCAAGCGTAGCTTCAACTTTTGCCATCGGCTTTAATAAAAAACGCCACGAACGAAGAGCAGGTCCGTCCGCACTCTCTTAAGCTACGGGCCTTGCTCTTTTTTGTATTTATCCGGCCGTACGGCAATCGCCCGTACTCGTGCCTCGTGCCACGACCCGACCTAGGCAATGGCAAACGGCGCGCTTTCCTGACTCTGTCAGTTTGCCGCAGTCAAGCACTGAACACGTAGCGCGCGCGCGGTTGCCACCACAAGTCGACGGGGGCTCAGAGTCTGGATAAAAGTCACGTTAACACTGCCAGAGAGCAGCTCAAGTGAAGTCAGTGAAGTTTCTGAAAGAATAACAAAAATCAAACACAAAATCATCGCGATACTTACTGCTGCCAAATTTTGTGTCTGATGGTGCTGACCATCATCATGAGCGGTGGCCGGCGTTACTTCCGCCACGGGTACCAACTCGGACTGGGATCAAGTTTACTGTAGAGTCTGTGCCAAAGCCGCAAATCCAACAGCTAGTTGCAAATTCACAGCGAGCCACATGCAACGTGCCCCATACCGCATACAAAAACTCTAACGCCTACGTTGTTCACATTTATTCGGGGTTCGCGTCGCGTCGCGCCGCGCTTCATGGTGGAAGCCAACAATTTCGTCCTTTATCTGTATGCATAGTAGTGGTAGTAGGACCTCTGCCGGCTCTCCGTGTCGTTATCCGCGAATCGTGCAGCTAACCAAAATGCAGCCGTATTCCGTCGCTGCCGTGTAAGTGATATCTGTCTAATGGTATATGGGTTTTTAGTTTGCCACTGCAGCAGCATCAGAATCTGTCACCATAAATTACCTGCCCGCCTGGGCCGGCTCGGCTCGGGGGAAACGACTTCATTGAAATGCAACTGCGCGCTGTGGCTGTGGCCTACCTTAATTAAATTTCGGAAATCTGTTTTTTTCTATCAAAATTTACTGCTTACTTTACTGCAGCAGTAGTCATCTATCCATAGCTGAGGCCTCCCATCCTCCCCGCTCTCTCCCTCTCTCTCTCTCTCTTTGGTGTTCAATAACACGCCATGTCGAATTGAGCCGCTGGCATTTTTCTGTTTTTTGTTGAAAAATTGGCAAAAACCTAAAGTCAAACTTCATTTGGAACGTACAAAAGGCGAGGTGATTTATGTGAGGAGCCATGCTTCATATTTCTAAACACACGTACGTACACACACACACCGTCATACAGACATACATATAGAAAGATAATGCGGTTGGGCATTTTCCGGAGCCGTTTCCAATCCATAATATTGGTGCTGGCTGTGTGGGAAATGCTGGAGCTTGTACAATGACCTTCCTTTAGGAACATGAAAACAACGTTTTGATTTTCAATTATGCTGCAATTGCTTTTCTAGCTGTACGTGTAGGCCCGAGGTGACTACAAGCTGCATGGTGAATGGTTTTTTTTTGTTTAAATGTTTCAAGCAAACGATGAGCTAAAGAGAGCGAAAAGGGAAAGGGAGAGAGGATCCTAGAAAATTTATTTTCGGTGCATAATTAATATGTTTTAAGACCAAAATCATTTTTGTTTATTTGAAAGGAAAGGACAGTCAAACACTCAAGAAAAAAAAAATCCCTCCGAAACGGGATTAAAAACAGGGTGATCCCGGATATTCTTGAGCCGATCCCGGAAAAGATTGATTTCAATACCACAATTTATTAATCCCGAAAAACAGGATCACTTCCAGCCTGCTCCGGGATTACCCTGTTTTTATTCCCGATTTCTGATTCTTTTTTTTCTGAGTAGTAACCCTGACTGAAATATGTGCTTAGTCAGGGAAACACTACCATTATATGACGAAAGGATATACATAGTTTTGGCTGGCTGAAAAAATCTTTCCAAATTGTTCCAAAAGGAGACCAAAAGAATACTTCCAAAGAGGACAGCGCAAGGCAAAAATATTCCCAGAAATTTAGAATCCTCTAGTTCAAGACAAACACCTCACTATGCACACACTGCAAAAAAAAAAGGAGTAGTTCTCTGAGCATATACCACAATGAATTGCATTGGCGATGCGCACACTTAACAGATGTGGGGGAAACATAGCTTACACCAGTGGCATACAACGAATGGTTCCAAGAATAAATGTTCCATAGCCACTTTACCGCCCCTCCCTGATTACGCCACTGGGTTACACTCCAACCACATTCTAACAGCAACAAAAGATTGTTTGCTAACAATGTGTTAAATTTTCGAGAGACCACAAAATAATTGTTGTTTGTTTAACCCATTAAGTGCAAATTTTAAATTGAGCTGATATCAATGCCAATTGTTTAAAAATATGCTAAATGTAAATGCGTGGAAGCCGGTTCGGAGTCGAATAACAATTAGAAAGGTCAACGTAACGAAATTGCAAAAACAAAAAATGTTTCAAATTGTCAACACGGCGTATGAGTGATGGAAAAAAGCATTAGAGAGTAATTGGAAGCAGTTTTGCATCACAATTTATTGTGACAGATTCATAAGCATTCAAAACTAGTTAAAAGTGTTTTATTCTCGGGTGTTTTTTTGAAGCAGCACTTCAAATTTGGATCATCTATAAAAATTGTGTGTGGAGAGAATTTGTTCACATATTCCATTCCTAAAGAAAAAATGATGAAAACAAAAGCAAATCTATTATTAATAGATCTATTACTATTTATTATTTTAAAATATATACGGTACCAGTTTTTCGATTTTACTGAAATTTATTACTCTGAAAACTAGTCAAAGTTTTGAAATAAAACACACCAATGAAATTTCCCATTCAACGGAAAATTGTGATAATTATTGTTTCTAGAAACTTAAAGTATCGCTGAAAACTGAATTAGAGACTTAAATTGAGCCTACACAATAAATCAAAGCCAAAATAAAATTTCAAGCCTAATATCCAATTTTACACCATAATATCAATTTGTTCACAACTATGGGATTTTGGGAACACCTAAAAATAATAAACTCGTTCGTATCCCATTGATATTTTTGGCAGAATAAAACTGAATATTGTCATTTTATTGCAAAAAAAGCTTATTTTAGACACAAAATGAGATCTGCTCTTGCTATAGCTGAGTAGAATACTCTTATGACTCTAGAACTTTGCGGTCGTGGGTGAGGTAGTGGGTTCAAGGATATATTAAAATAGTTCAGATGTTTGTAACGCAGGAAGCATTTCGACCAGATAAGGTATATATATTCTTGATCAGCATGACAAGCCAAGTTGATTTAGCCTTTTCCGTCCGTCATCATCTGTCATTTTATGCTATCTCCTCGGTCAGCTTTAATGCTATCGCCAACAAATTTTGCACGAAGTCATCTGGTACAAATACACCGCTCATTTGTCGAAACCGGCCGGTTCGGATGCCTATAACATATACCTACCATAGGAACGATCGGTCGAAATACTAGTTCTAGTGAGATAAGCTCTTTTGATTTCAATGCAAACGTTTCCAACCTCCGTACTTTATAGTTTTCAATGCTTCTCTGTAATTCTGCCAGGTTTGATCGAAATCGGACCACTATGTATATAGAGTAGCTGCCATAGCAAAGTAAGGTTAGACAAATAGTCTTAGTAAAAACAACTCTTTTGTTTTCAATATCCTCTTCAAATTGACAAAAAATTTATTTGATTAGCTTTTACACAATTCATCCAAGTTTTGTCAAAATCGGATGACTATAGGTGATAGCAATGATCGGTCGAGAAACTTTTCAAAGAAAAGGGCTTCAAACTTTGTATTACTTAGTTTGCTTTGATTTTCCATGATTCCACTAAGTTTGGTCGAAATCGGATATCTATATAGTATAGCTGTCATAGAGAAGTAGAGTCACAAAAGTAGTCTTACTGAGAAAACTTGTTTGTTTTCAGTGGAAAGGTTACTTATCTGAGCCACATGCGCTGTTTGCTTGCGTAATGTTGAAATATTCAAAAAAATTTTAATGCTCTGTTAACTAAAATAGGGAAAGATTCTTAAACATTAATGCCCCTGAGTAAAAGGTATATCAAAGTCTGGCAGGGACGACTTTTACTTACGCTGTTTTACTTACGATAATCATTTACTCTGTAAATGATTTCGGTTTCGTTAACAGTCTCATGGGTAAGGTTATAATACGTACAAACTTTGTCTACATATTTCCAGCAAATAAGAGATATTACCCAAATAACTATTTGTAATGTGTAACCATGCAAACAATCAGGCTGACTTACAGCTCTTTTGTTATACCTGCCGACATAAATTCTGTCTGTTTGATGAGCAATATAATGTAATATTTCAATCATGCTTTGCAGTTCATGAAAGACAACTACTTCAAGCTTGAACTCTCAGCCAGCAGCATAAAACCAAAACATACATGACAAAGAACAAAACATATATGCTTGACAATCTCAAAGGAATTATATCAACCATAACTTGTGACTTTTTTTTATATTTTTTAAAATTTTTGATATTTTGCTCAAATTGTTTTTATCAAATTGCAAATATGCAAATATTTTTAAGCCAACAAAGTCAAACAAATTATTGTCACAATCAAAACTAGAGCACATTTTGTGCTTTGCAAAACTTTCATTTCATAATTAAAGTTTTGGTTTCCATGCCAAGTTGGAGTAAGCTGTGGAACATTGCTTTAAGTAAAAAATGTTGGGAAATAGCACCCAGCGGCGCACAGCTAAATGTGTTCAGTCGAAAGTATGCACTCAGCCTGACGGAAAAGTAATGAACTTTAACTTCTGCATTTCTATAAAGGGTTAGTAAACAGATTGCGCATTTGTAATGGAAAACCAATGACAGCACGGCTCTAGCTTACATCTTTTATTACCAGTAATGCAGGATGTGCGCACCCCGTCTACAAAGCTGCATATGAAAATGTATCCCAGAATGTAAGGGACTATTTCAGACATTCTGAAGGCAAAGCAATGAAGGAGTAATCCATTATGTAATGATGATTTGCGCCGCTGGGCAGTGTTAAAATGTAGAAGACCAGAACTGTAACTGACCGAGTGTGGTGCAGCGGGTAGTGAGTGTGTGCGCCAGCTGTGCAAGAGGTAGTGAGTTCGCATTGCCTTCACAAATGTTTAAAAAACACATACATACCCGGTCACCTTCACTAGCTATGTGCGCCAGCTTTATAAGTCATGCAGTTCGGACTCTTCTATAAACTTAAAAGGGGCTCTCTTAACTTTTGCGAGAAATAGCAGCACACAAGTCAAGAGAATGAGAGAAGCTCAGCCTAGGCCTTTTGGACTGCTATTTAAGGCCCAAATTTACTCTTCGAGACATTCTGCTTATTCTTGTTGAAGAAATTCATTGCCTACTTCGAGGTATTGTTACACAAGCCGTAAATGTAGGCCATTACCTTAGTTTTACCTCCAATCGTAATAAATCAATGTTCTCTTTGCTCAAAATTAGTCAAATGCAAATAACATGACTTTGTTAATGATTTTGCTCAAATAAAAGAAAAGCTGTTACTCCCACCCATACTGCGACAGGAACATATTGCACTGTTTCATACTCGTGCAGTAAAAAATATGAAACAAGGCAAAACAAGTAACTATTGGAGACTGAAACCCTCAACGCCACAAAAAGGGAGTCACGCCGCTGGGCCCTGCAGCAACGGGAAATATCGAATACCCGGTGTTTTATCAATTGCCGTATCGCGTGCCTTGAGCGCGCCAAATATTCCAAAAAAAGAACTCAAATGAATGGAAACGAAAACGAAAACGAAATTGTTCTGAGCAGAATCGAACAATATATTCTTGTTGTGTTGTACAATCGAAATGTGTGAATTGTCGGCTAACAAGAAACTTGATAGCTTTTTGTGCGACCCAAACAAAGGGAATACTTAGTGTGGGGCCATACAACATTTGATGGGTGCTATTAGGCATTTATTATGTATTCTCTGCTAATCGAAGTTTGTGTTTTGCATTTATGTGCGCTAGACATTCTTTTGGCCGCGCCTATTGCCATGCTGCGACTGTCTGGTTTGGTACAAATGAACTGTTTATGTTAATAAATGAGCTCACCGAATCCCGTCCAGGGGGATGGTTGGGGGGAGGTTCTCCCAAAGGGAGAGCATTACATCATTAAGGCAACACCTGCTGCGTATGTGTGTGTGTGCGCGCGTGTGCTCGTACGCTGGAGTGTGTTTGTGTGTGTGTGTGTGTGTCAATGTCAAGAGACGCCTACGCATCGGAGCTCAATGTCGACTGCTTACCCCTCAAATCACCATACCCCAGCTCCTGGCAAATTACGGCTAATTAACATTATTTTTTTCAATTTATACCTCACATAGTTTCCGACAGCAAAGTGCACTGTAAACAAAAAAGATAGAAAGGAAAGGGGGACGAAAGTATGCAAGGACTTTTCTGAAGTCTGGGTAAATGTTTTGCATTTTGAACACAAGTTTGCCAAAAATCTTCATTTCGTTTTAGAAATTGTTAATCATGAGTTTTTTAAATTTAGAGGTTTTTCATAAAATTCACATTTTTGACAATTCAAAAATTTGTGCTCCACCATTTTATATTTTAAAAATTTTGTTTAAGACTTATCACATAGCCAAAACACAATTTAATACAAAATTTAATGCATATTTCGGTCACATACGAAATTGACCCGCCATATTTCTTTTCTACTTACTTTTGGGAGAATGGAAAAAATGTGGAATAATATTGACAAAATAAAAGTAGAAAAGAAGCATATGCACTTGAAAAAAACTTCCATACTGCCGCACAAGCTTAAAGCACATGTTGACTGAACGGTTGATAACACCAGTTTACAAATTAATAAAAAATTTGAAAATTCCAAAAATCAAGTTCAATCGAGAAATCGCGAAAAAGCTAAATTTGTTCATTGTAAAAAGAGTTACCTCTCTAAAAATGTGTATATCTTCAGTTTTAGCTTGAAGATTTTAAAATGGTCAGATACACTTGACAGAGAATTGAATGACCTATTAATAATTCATACATCACATTTTAATCCGTTGGTAAACTTCGCGGCTATTAAGCAACTTTGCTTTAAATTTAACACTTTTTGAAAAAAAAATAGATTTCAATCGCGATTTTCTCCATGAAAAAAGTTGTCCAAAATTATTTTTTTCGCTGATCATCATAGAATCATCCAGTATAATTCGAATGCCATGTATGATTTGAAATTTTCAAAATAACAAACACTACCACAGCCACAGAATAAATCTGACAGCACATAGAAGCCTTTAAAAATAATAAAATTTGAATGTTAACTATGCCTCCTATGATGAACAAAAAATCATTGAAGCTAAGTATATTTGTATGAACTTTAAACCTTCAATTTTGTACTTAAGTGCCAATAACTTCTTTATTCTTAAACGGATTTAAGTGAAATACGAGGCATTAGAATTGTAATGGATGTTTCAATGATGTTCAATAACCTTGAACTTCCATCAATCCTGTAGAACGTTAACTTCCAACCGGCTTGGCCGATTCTGCCGTTCAACTGACTTCACATCTTCTCTCTAACATAAACTAACATCTAAGAGAACAAGCTGTGAGTTTATCTGACACGTAACGGTTAGTTAGCTGATGAGAAATCGGCCAGAATTCTATGGGCAACAAAATAATGAAAAAAAAGGGAAGCTTACTTTGTCTGTGCCGAAGTATTTATACCCCTGCAAGGGCTCGCTTAAATATTTATAAAAACAATTTTTTCCCACAACGACCCATTTTCCGACCGATCTTTCGTATAAGAGCTATATGATATAGTCATCCGATTTGGACAAAAATTTGTAGAATTGGGCGAAAGCATGAAAAACAAGCAACTACAAAATTGCAGGATGCTACCATAAAAAGCAAAAAAGCTTTTCTAACTAATACTGTTTTTCAGACCTGCCTTTTGTATGGCAGCTATACCATATAGATGTCCGATTTTGAACAAACTTGGCAGAAATATATAAAAGCATAGAAAACTTGTGAATACAAAGTTTTTTGAGACGTTTCCATTGAAAAGAAAAAAAGTTTTCATACTAAAACTAGTTATACGACCGATTGTTCGTATGGAAGCTATGAGATATAGTTATCAGATCCGGTCTGTTCCGACATATTAGTAGCGTGCAGCAAAAAGAAGACTCAGTGCAAAATTGCAGCTCGATAGCATCGAAACTGAGAGACTAGTTCGCGTAGAAACAGACTGACAGACGGACGGACAAAGCTCAATAGACTCTGCTCATCACACTGATCAGGAATATATATAGTTTATGGGTTCGGAAATGAACATTTCTATGCGTTATAATACCCTTTGCAAGGGTACAGAAATACGAAAAAATACAAAATGTTATTGGTTTGATGGAAACTATGCGACATAATCTCAAGATCGTCAGGCAGTGTGGTTAATCATACTTTCATCCTAGTCGGACAGTTCTATTCGTGTTCGACGGCTCTTTTTGCAGCTTACACCCAGCCAAGTTGTCTGTGTTATACTCTGGACAATTCAATTTAGGATTAATGTGCATTTAATATTAAAAGCGAATCACAGAATCAAATCACCTTAAATATTTGTGGCTTCACACAGCCCAAACGGCCAAGCCGAGCTCCTCGCAATACATTGTCCCGTGTGCAAATTTTTTCGGCACAAGAGAAAGGAACCAACAGTGTAAAGCAGAGTTCGAGCGGCAAAGTTTGAAAGCTGAAGGTGACCGAGTGTTTTAACATTTCACACTTTTCGCTATAACCAGCCAGGCCACCACAGATTCCCAACAATTTCTTGCAGTGTTTCTAGTTCGGGTTACTTTTTGCAGCGTCTTTGCCGCTCTGTTGGATGTTTAATAGCCGGAAATCTGTCTATTTCCGTTTGCCGTGGCGTTGATTATACTTAATAGATGACCGACTGAAGCTCCCTCCAAGCAGCCAATTTTTCTTTTCCCCCCACTTGCTGGAAACTTGAGTATAAGGCGAGCTGTAATTATGCTCTAATTATATGCCATGTGTGGGGCTTTGTGTGAGTGTGAGTGTGTGTGTGTGTGTGTGTGTGTGGGTGGGAGTGAGTGGTTTGAGGTGCAAAGAAGAATCTCGGCACTGATGTAATTAGAACTCGTGAAAAAGGCTTAAGAGGTGGCACATCTAGGGCCTAGTTGCACACCAACGACCGTTGAAACTTGGCAGACATCATCCTGCCATTGGCATTGCGTGTGCTTAATTAGGCTGCCAAATTGGTTGAATTGTTAAGACCAAACCAAAATATATCCATAATAACTCTATGCTTCTCGTTGTCTCTTTGCAGGTAATTTGCCACAAGTTGCGACAGCACCAAAATTTAACCAATCCAATAACTTTTAACGATACATATCACAGTTAGTCTGATTTTGTTTTAAATAATTGCAAATAATTATAAAAATATCCAAATCATATCAATTAATAGCGGATGCTAGGCAAAGTGAAACCAGAGTTAATTATAAATGTTATTTAATCGAAATAAAAACTTAATCGGCGCGTGAATAATTAATTAAACACGAGAGTTTTCGCGTGTGGGTGCCGTCGCATCAAGGCGCTTTGTCATCCAATGTCTCCATGCCGCTCAGCGGATCAAGTGCTTAAGCGATAAGCAAAAGCAGCTGCTGTGGATTTGTATGCATAAATGAAGAACACGCATGCCTCGCCTGGCCACAAAAAGAACAGCCCAAGAAACTTCGCGCAACACTCAGGCAAACGGATTAGCTGCAACATATAAAAATACGCACACAACTCATACAAAAGACAAACAATAGCAGGGGATTTAGCCCAGCAGGAAGCTGGGACTTAGAGCCGGCTGGCGCCTGTCGTGACATCAACTGTGCGGAAATGGCCAAGCAATTAAGCCGTTAACGATGTACGCACACTTAAAAGACCCTCAGGCAGAGCAGCGACAGATACGGAAAAACGCGCGTAAACATTCCCATGAAAAATGCATGCGCTGATTAATTTCAAGTAAGTTGACGAGTCTTGGCTTTTTACGCTTGATATTTTATGCAGCTATTGTGACGCTTTACGAGCGGCAGCGGCAGTGGCAGCGGCAGCGGCTTTTGTTTTTGTTTTCTCCACGAGTGGCTGCTGCCGTTATCAGCGTTATGCTGTGGATTCGATTTTAACATGGCAACTCAACTTGTTACTATAGCTTATGGCAAACTTATATCCAGATGAATGAATTTATAAACATAAGTTAGTGTACGGGAGTGCTCGAGTAAGAGCGCTTGAATTGTTAATCAGTTGGCAGTTGCCTGAGAAGCAGCTGAGTTAATACATTTAGACAAACATGGGTTCATTTATTTCCGCAAGCAATTTAGACTGGATTCTATAGAAGACTAGCTGAAAGTCAATCCCAAACGTCGACAGAGGGTGATTAGTGCCGGATAATTCTAATGGAAGTACGAGCAGGACTTAGCTCAAGAGAGCTGTCGATCGACTTGGTCCCTCAACCGAAAGAAGCTAAGAAAGTCCCATATTGATATTAACTCGAATTCGTACCAAGATAAAACAAGGATTTTAAAAAAAATCCATTGGATGATTCCCAGTATCCTTTTGTAAAATAGATGTCTTGCATATCCTTTTAGTCATCCAACGGAGCTAAAAATAATCTAAAGGATATGGAAAATTGTGATCATTTGGATGATTTTGCAGCTGGATTTAAACCAAAATCACCTTTTTCGAGCCTTTTCGAAAACAGAAATCACTATTATGTTCGATTAATAAAAGACTCGGTAATTACATAATGTAATATGATTTATTGAAATAAGCCTTCAAGAAGACTCGTGAATGACTCGAAAATGAGTCGAAACTCATCAGGAGTACGGTTTAGAAACGCATTTTAAAGAAGAGTCGCGGATAGGGTTAGATTTGCTCCCGACAAAAAAGAATGCAAAAGAAAAAGACTTGAATGTAAACAAAAATTTCATTAATTGTTCGCTGGGTACAGTCCTATCCCACCCAACATTTGGTAAAAATTTGCATTTTTATAAAAATTACCCTAATGAGTATTTTTCGAGCCCTTTTGATGATTGAAAGAAGATTACCATCATGTGCCATCAAGAGAAGACACTAAAATGGCTCTTGTATATGCTTAAAATGTGCTTTTTCGAAATTCTACTCTCAAATTAATTGCGAATGACTCGAGAATATGTCGAAACTGATCAGAAGAACGGGTTAAATCGACTCTTTAACAAGACTCGCGGCTTGGGTACCATTTTCTGCCGACAAAAGTATTACTTGTGATCAGAAAACGAGCTCACTTTTGACTATTTTAATCTGAACGATGACTCGAAAGGGTTCGAATGTGATCAAAAATATCTTAAAATGTTTCCTCGGACCCCACCACACATTTCGAAGATCACCATGATGAGTCTATTCTGACTCCTTTCGATGATCCAGATGAGATGCCTTTAATGTGCGATAAATTGAGGCTCATGAATATGCTCAAAATGTGATTTACTGATATGGAACTAAAAAATGACTCTTAAATTACTCGAATCTGATTGGAAACTGATCAGAATAACGTGTTAAAAATGACTTTTCAAAAGAATCGCGAATAGGGAACCATTTTCTCCCGAGAAAAGAATAATTTCAGATCAGGGCACATATGACTATTTTCATCAGACCGAGGACTCTAAAACGACTTGAATGTGAACAAAAATTTAATGAAATGTTTGCTGTGAAATTCTTGCCGACTCTAGGTCTTTGGTTGTGTGTACACTGCACATATTCCCCACTTTCTGCCTTATCAGACTTCAGCTCCCTTCTACTGTAAGCATTGCTATAGCTGCTTGAGGATTTCAGGACATCATAAGTGCAAAAATCGACATAAAAGAATTAAGATGCTTAGTTGATAGAATACCTTTGCGTATGTGTGTGTATCCACTAAGCCTCATGGTATTGGCGAGAGATATTTATTTGATTTCGATTTCTATCGCTCTTTTGTTTTACCAAAAGGAATGTAAGCTTAGCTGAAAGCAGCGCTACTACTGCGCTGCATCTAGGAACATTTCTATTTAAATTGGGAAAAACTTACCTTTAAAATCTGTCTATCGAGCCTAACCCCGAACCGGACCCCCCTCTAGATTGCTCAAGAGTTTGATTAAGTATTTTCTGACTAGTTTAGGTATTCTGAAAAAAACATACTTGTTGTAGTAAGTGATTAGCATACCTGAAATAGTTCGATGAATTCAAGATGAATTGGCGCAATTTCTGCACTTAGTTGGCATTCCAATTCCACACAGTATCAAGAAATTAAGTATAAAAACAAAAAAAAAGGGACAGCATTAATGCCCACATACTTGGCTTAAAGCATTCTGGGCCACCATTTGCACAAAGCATTAATGGGATTTTGCTTAAGATAAACACATTTGCTTTTCTCTCCCTGCTCACTGCGGTGGAAGTCAAACATTTTCAGCAAAAATTTGCCACGTTTTATTTATGCAATTTTATTTGAAAATTCGATTACAGCCATTTGCCTGTGAGTTACATTCAAAATGGTAGCATACTTTTTGGGGCACATCAAAAATGTGCACAAAATTATTATTAAGAGATTTCCATGTACGTGCGAACGAAATCCAAAATTATTGTTGTGCGCTTTGCTTCTACTAAAAACGCAATATTCCAAATTTATTTCCATGAGATAACAAAAGAATTTTAGAGGCAAGACAGCCTCAAGGTCTGACTTTGATAGAGTTTTTTTCCTTGGCAATTTGTTTACCGAAAATTGGACAGACAAACAAATGCATAAGTTGAAAGCGAAATCTTTATGCAGGGCAGCTTCACAAAGTCATCCAATTCTTTCAATTCACACAATTTGGCCTCAGCTCCGAATATGCATAGCCCGGCGCTCACACACACACACACCCCGACTTGTTTGTAGGCTGCCTTTCAAAAGTCGATGAAATAAATGTGAAAGCAAGCCGAGTGACGTGTGCTAAGATCCAAGAGCTTAGCCCAAAACAGGCAATTCACAAGCAAGCTGGCAGCTTGGATTCAATGGCGCCCATTCACCGGCTTCGGCACACTTACACACAAAGTAAGCCAGCATATGCTTGCCAGTATGTGGCATAAATCAAGCCCATGCTCAGCAAGCAAACACCCATTTGAGAGGCTTCTTGGTTAGCCGCCAATGCCGCACCCGCAGCCGGAGCCACAGCCGGATCCGGAGCCGAAGCCGCTGCCGATGGCGCTTTAAGACATTTTCGCAAAGAAAGTTTTTGACTTCAGCATTTCAATCGTGTGTTTTATTGCTCACATATTTTATGCCGTTTATGCTCAAAATTCATGCCCGACTACTTGCGCTTACAGAAAGTAAGGCATTCCATTGGAGCCCTGCATGTCTATGTCCTGCGGCGCGAAGCCAGCAACTCTGAGAAAAAACCGCATTGCGGCACATTATGCGCGCTGAAATTTACTCCATTCCCGATTCCCGACTGGCGACTTGGCGAAAGGGAAAACACAGCTACGAAAGAAATGCGCAAATGTTTGTCCTCCTGTGGTAAGCAGGAGGACTGTGCAGGCAAAAGAAGGAGGCGTGGCCATGACTGGACTCCACGCTAGACGCTTTACCTTACAGCAGTAGATAAACTTTCCATTTGGAGTGTTTGCTGTGGGGCTGTCCGCTAAAACAAACCACCTAATTAATTAATGTTTTTGTGCGTGAAAATGTAGCTGAGTTGGTAACCTGCGGCTGTTTCTTTATTGTTTCAGCTGTGGCCAGCTAACATTTCGCATCCGCAGAGCGTCTGCCGTTGACACATTGATGTAACAGTTCCAATGACATTTGTGTCTGCAAATGCTTGTCAAGTTAAATTTGCCACAGGCATCTGAAACAGATTTGGTTTTTGCCATTGACCGCAACGACAAAATATCCGATTTTTAAGTCTTTAAATTTTGATCTGTCTGCCTCAGCTGAAACTGTTCGAAAGTGTTCGAGAGTAACAAGATAAAAAGTCCCTATACGGTATATATGTTCTCGATCAGCAACAACAGGCGAGTCGATATAGCCATGCCCGTTTGTCCATGTGAACGCCTTGATCTCAGAAATAAACCTTCTTATTCTTGCAGACAGATACAAAAAAAACAACGTTATTTCTTCCAAAGTTTTGTAGACGGATATTTCGTACCCTGCATGATTGGAGTCAAAGTGTCTTCTGATTCGAGTTAGTGAGCTTATATGATTAATGACTCTTAACAGAGCAGCCTCCAGTCGATCTTGTAGATCGAATCAAGTCAAAAATGGACTCAATTTGAAAAATGTATGACCCAATTTTTGCTTTGGTTCGCTCCTTTGTCGTAGGAAGGTGTTTCATGGTTGAGCTGACGGACAAGCGCTTGAATATCTGTCGATATTGAGAGGTTTAGGAAAATTAATTGACCCAGTACTCTACAGTGCTTATTCCAGCCGATGGGAAATTGCGATAAAGACTAAGACTAAGACTACATTTCAAAACTTACTTTGTTATGGGAGCTATACCATATAGCTGTCCAATTTCGACCAAGCTTAATGGAATCATGCAAAAGCCTAACAAACTAATATGTCCCAAATTTCAAAACGATTCCACTTAAATCAAAAAAAAGTTTTTTTCAAGAAAACTTATTTTTCGACCGATGGTTTGTACAGTTGCTGTATGCTATAGTCATCCGATTTGGACAAAACTTTGTTGATCTGTGTGGAAGCATATAAAATACATCAATAATAAGTTTAAGCATATTTCTATTGAGAACAAAAATGGGTTTCTCATTAAGCGTACATTTCAGACTCTACTTTTCTACTATATAGATGCCCAATTTCGACCAAACTTAGTGCAATAGTGCGAAAGCATAGCAAACTAGTAAATACAAAGTTTGGAGGCGTTTCCATTGGAAAAAAAAACAAGTGTTTCTCACTAAAACTAGTTTCTCGACCGATCATTCCTATGGCACTTAAAACCTATAGTCATCCAATTTTGACCAAACTTCAAAGAATTGTGTAAAAGCTTTTTAAATAAATATATGCCAATTTTAAAGAGGTTTACATGGAAAACAAAAAAGTTTTTCTTACTAAGGTTAGTTTTCTAACCCTACTTTTCTAGGGCGGCTATATTATATGGGTGCCTGATTTCAACCAAACTTGGTGGAATCATGGGAATGTATAGCAAACTAAGAAATATAAAGTTTAAATGCATTTCCATTCAAAACAAAAAAAATGAAGGTGTCTGAGTGTGAAAATTTTCACAGAGCCATCTTTTAATGAGAAGTCCCACTACCAGCTGCACTACACGTGTACTTTTTGAACCACCCTACCCTAATGATAACGAAAGCTACGATCCTGCCCAATTGATACTTGACTGCGATTGTATTCCTTTATTTTCATGGGTGTTTTCTACTTGGGGGTGACTCGTTCACATATTGATTTTTGTTTACTAATGAAAAGTGTACATAAATAAGAAAAACACTTAACCCGTTTTATTGAATCGGCCACGCAATCTATAGATGACGTCAGATAGCCAGACCGGGTTCCAGTTTGCTTGTGCTAAAATTACATTTGAAAGACCAAAGGCACAGACACATGATAGTTGCCCCTTGAAGCCTGCACATCAGGGCCTTTGCCTTTGGAAACGTTTAACCCACATAATTATTACTGTGTTTACATATCGAAGGGTTAACAAGGGTCGATGGCTGCTCGGCGTTGGGAGAATAAGGCGTAAGATTGCGCACCGTTGCTGAATTATTGTTAAATATTTATTTGAGCTGCCTTTCGGCCGTCTTGTAATCATGAATGTTAATTGCTCGCACACACACACACACTCGCACACACTCACACTGAAAACTATTCAGCTATAATTGCCGAGTTATGCTTCACTGGACTTGAATCCTTTTTCATTTTTTTTTTGTTTTGGGGGATTCTCGCATTCGCGATTGACTGAATGAGTAGTGCGCGGTCTACTGCATGTGCCACTTCCGCCTGAAAGCTCCCTGCATTCGCATTCGTATCGAGTGGCTGGAATTCCAGAGCATTGCACCAAAATAGAACTCAGTTTGCGTGACACTTGCACGTTAGTCGCAAAAATGCGTCTGTTGTTTTGCTGACGGGAACAGAGACGACTTTCTAGTTGTTTGTCTGTTTTTTGGAGCGGTTTTAGTAAAGAGAAAACACGCCAACTCGGTAGCAGTCATAATCACGGCTATTATTAGCCTCTGTATGGTAATTCAGAATAATTTTTTAATGGCCATTGAAAGCACAGAGAACGTTGACTTCTGGAATTGGTTTTCAAATTAGAAAGCCTGTACCGGCTGACCCAGTTTGGTTATCTATTCGAGAAGCCATGTCGGTGTCGAAATGCCAAAACCGTGTATATTTTCTTGTTCCATAAACTTCAAGATTACTTGAACTTACTTTGCTTTTACTTTAAAAAATCCTGAATATTCTTGTAGATAATTTACCCACCCAGCACCGCCGGGCTTGGGCCTTTAAAGCTCAGGTTTTTCTTTTTTTCAGCGGTCTTGTGGTTTGCTTTAAGTTGCTTTGTCTCAGGAGCAGCAAGTGCATTTAGTATGCAAACAAAATGGGAACAAAACTGCCGTTATTTATGCAAACCTAACTTCTGCTCTTTAGAAATTATTATTTCGCTTTTAGCATTTGCCATTTTTCCTCCATGGTTGTTTTTTTTTTTTGTTGCTCCGAATGTTGTTTGTTGGGTTTGCTGTAACTGGTTGTTTCTCTTGCTGTTACCAGTTCGCTGTGTTCGGCGTTGGGGCCAGTGCGTTTGCATTTCCGTCTTTATGTTTGCTCACTCGCAGACAGGAAAACACACACAAGCAGACACACACACACACATACACGTTCTGTAAAACATACAGTTCACTTCAGTCGAATAGGTATGGAGTAAACGTGACGCTTATGGAATTGTGTATAATATTTTGTTGTCTTATCAAATTCTATTTGAGGGGTCTGCGCTGCCCTTGTCTATATCCTACCCCATTAACGGACTTGGTCACTGTCAAGTCTGTCCATTTCGTAACCACACCTAGTATTCTTTTTCCATTTAAGTAAGAAACTCGGACAAGCTCAACTGTGATATACTCTGTACCAGCAAAATTGTATGCTTTGTATGAATTTAGCTACAGCAGCGAACTTTCTTTTGCTCATAGCCTGAGTTATGTGAGCTTTACCAATTTCTTGGCGGATTATGAAATAGCTGTGATAACTAAATTTGACTAAAAGGGACCAACCAGCTTGTTGTAATACTATGAGAGGAATTAAATTATGTTCCAAGTTGCAGCAGAAATTGCAGAAATTAATCTGCCTTCAAAAATTTCGGAAGCTAGGACATGGCTATATCGACTTTTCTGGGATTTCTTCTACCCATTACATACATTTGCACATCTAATACCTTATTTCTATTTTCAATGGGTACACAAAAAAAGATTATTTCATCTCAAAGCAAGAACAGAATGTGCTCTCAATTTTTTGAAAACAAATGTTTCGAATGTTCCTGAAATGAGCACAATTCAGCACATCACCGAGAAGTATAAGTAATAGTTCTTGAAGTGAGAAAATCCGTTCATGAGTAGTTTTCTAGAGTGATGACTCAAGACTATCAGACAGACTATCAAGTTTGGAAATAATGAGTTTAAGTACCGAATACTTATTATTTCTCTCTGTGCACTACGATCAACAGCATAGGAAACGAGCAAGTCGGTTTCAGAGAAAGCTGGTCGTGCACGGACCACATAAACACTGTGCGCATCCTTATCAAGCACAGATGCATATGGACTTTGTTGACTTTGCTTAAGAAGAGATAAACTCATTTCCCTTGTAATATCAATATATATCAAGGCCAGCATCCTTTCCAAATCTTGAGTGGGGTTTGGCAGGCATTTTGCCCCGTCTTCCATTCTGTTTATAAATGTGATGGCAGACTTTTACGCTACTTTGTAGCCTTCACTTGACAATAACGGCATCAAAAAGTCTGCGGTATCAAGACTATGCAGAAGATCTGTGTCTCTTGGTAACCAGACCTGACAGATGCGCTAAGCAAACTGTACACTTCACCTAAGTCAAACTATAAAACTAAAGCGCATCCATCTCGAAGAAAGTTTAGCAATTCAGCTACTCTAACTCAAATAAAAAGAATTATACTCTGTACCGTAGGTACATAGAGTATTATAAGTTTGTGCAAAAGTATGTAACATCCAGAAGGAAGCATCTCCGACCCCATAATGTATATATATTCTTGATCAGCATCAACAGCCGAGTCATGTCCGTCATGTCCGTCTGTCCGTCTGTCTGTCCGTATGAACGCACAGATCTCAGAGATGGTAAGAGATAGAGGTTTGACATGTATGGGACATATGCTTCTAATGTCTGCAGGCAGATCCAAGTTTATTTTCAATTTTGGCCACGCCCCCTCCCGCCCCCGCAATTTAGAAAAAACGTCATATCTCCCACAGTTTTGAAGATAGATGGCTTGTTCCTTCTGGACATATTTAGTTATTAGGATAACTTATCGATCCGCCAAAGAAATGAAGAAGATCGGATGAACGGTTTTCGAGTTATGATCAAAAGAAAAATTTTCTCGGTACAGAGTATGTTATAGTCGGGCTTGACCGACTTTCTTTCTTGTTTTGATAATAATTTTGATAATAATTTTGAATTTCGACTATAACATAGACATATTTTGGAAATATGCATTCAGCTGTTACTACAGCCTCATAATGTAGGCTGAGCGTATAATTTAGCTGGTAGAGGGTATGTTATAGTCGGGCTTGACATACTTTCTTTGTTGTTATGAATATAGGAGCGAAAATAAGGCTTAAGATATTAAGTCGTTCGTATCGTGTGGTGCTTAGAAATCTTTTGACCGTGCGTATGATGTGCTAAAAATGATTGACACGCGCCCATCTCTACTCGAGAGTTGCAAGCGGTGTCTTTCTTATAATTTTCGAAATTTTTGGTCGATTTTCTAGATTAGTTTATCTGTATTTTATGGCGAATTTCTGAAATCTTCTTCTAAATTCAATGGTAGTTGCCCTATCTTAAGACACCCTGCCATGCATTTCGTTTTTTTTTATTCAAGGGTAAAACTGTCCTTAATTTAAGGAAGATTTTAGTAAAATTTCTAGAAAAACTAAATATAATTCAGATAAAGTTTAAGGATATTGTGTTCTTAAAAAGTTCTAATTCGGGTTTTCTTGTCTAAGTTTAAGAAAATATTGTCTAAAATCAAAAAATCAAACTCGATGTGGATTTCCGCCTGCAAAATGATAAAGATTTCTTTGGGATGCTGTCAGCTGCTTGACGATGCTTAACATATCCACACTGGCTACTGTATGGCACCCAAATATGGAAAACTACAACTTCCGGAGTGCCGGAAATCCCAACATCTGTATAGTCCGGCCTGACGGAATACATTATTCCGAGCTTTTAAGACGAGCAAATGGAGTGTCGAAACCATAACACTTAGAATGGAATGAGACGGACACCTGCACTCAAAAAACAATTCGCACTAAAAATAAGAAACTCTCCTATGAAATCCGACCTAAGGCGATTCACCCTTAAACTAAGAAAAATATGACGAATTTTAAAGGAAAATTTCGAATTTTCAGGACGAATCGTTTTATGAGTGTGGAAAGACCAAATAAGCTTGAAGTAGGACTGTCTGTAGAGAAGCGGAAAGTGTCTAAAAAAGTTGAGAAGAATACAAATCGAATGCTGATAAAAGAGTTCCCTGAAAATGAGGAGTGTTGAGGGTCTTGACCCACATGACATTTGAAGTAGAATATCGTTTTGTAAATCTCGCAGTGATCAAAAAAAATACTATCCAATGTTCACCCCGAACATAACGTTATGGGTTGTCTCAAGATCTCTAAATAGGCGTTAGTTACATAAATGACCCCTTCAGTCCATCAAAATTTCTTAGGATCTAAAAAAATAGAAAGAAAGAATAGCAGGATAAAATGCATTATAAAGTTAGAAAACAGTTTTTTCTTCTCCAAATGCAGTCGCATCATTGTCGCATCTGTCTACTAGGCTATTTAAATTTTCGATAGTTTTTTATCATTAGAAGATTCCATTATCGAATACATGTGGCATCTTATTAAGTTCCTTCTATTTGTTAAAGCTTTCTCTTGATTTTGATTTATATTTCATCCTTCTTTGGAAAAATCTCAATAAAAAGGATTTTTATGAATGTTAAACTTAAACTAAATAACGTAGTTTTTACACATTCGAACAGCAATGTAATATTTCGTTTCTAACCAAGTGACAAGCAGTGCACTTGTATGGAATCACAGACGCATAATGAGCATTTGGCTGGCTTCCTGCTGCCTTGGTTCTAGGACATTTACCATCCCTTTCCCAAAATCGCTTGGCATGATGTTTGGCTTTAAGCTGGAATAGGCGAAGTTTTAAATTTGGTGTGAAACTTTAAGTTGAGCTCCTACACTTCGCTAATTAGGTAAGCCAAACAATTTCACTCGCGTGAGCGGACAAAAATACACCAAAGAACTAACCCAGCCAGGCGGCACGGGGCCAGGACCTGTTTTCGTTTTTCCGGCCAAACAAACGGCCACATGACAGGCAGCTATTAAGGACCTCACTCAGTTGGGTTTAGCTAATTTGCCATTGCCATTGCCATCTCAAGAATCATTTTCCAAATATGTCAACATAATTAATTTTCAATTATCCTTGTGACATTGGCCACATTGTGCGCGCACACACACACACACCCACTTCTGTTTCATTGGGTGGGACAAGTCAGCTGGGGCGTATACCATTATTAATAATAGTAGTCCCGGTCATCCAGGAGGTCCCCCTGGTGTCACTTAGTATAATTGAGCGGCAGTTGATGGAAAATAATTCACCACACCGATTGCCGCCAGTGTTTCAGACGGTACTAATGAAGTTGATATATTAACCCCAAAAACAAATATGCTCAAGAGGCGTCATAGTTTTCCATTTGCTCCCCTAAAAGGTGACAAACCATTGGTCATGCCATTGAGTTTCATTTGTGGCATTTGTATTATGTGAGATTTAATGGCAAGGCATCAATTCAACACATTCGATGGGGGGCCACATGAGATTGGCAAGCAATGGAAGCACGCCACAGCGCCCTCCCCGCCCGAGTCCTAATTTTGGGAATTGAAAACGTGTCAACGGCCCAGACATTTACCCAAATTAAACGGCAGCTCAAGAAGGCCTTTTTATCACCTTTCGTTAATCAAAATTCCAAACTTGGTAAATGTGGCGGAAATAATGAGAATGCATGGAGACGACCCGCATGCCGTGCTCGTTTATCGGGCCCGGGTAGTTGGTTTAATCATCGCCCCCGGGCCGGGTGCTGTCAAACCGCACCATTTTGCCAGAGTTGCGAGTCGCTTGTCTGCTACTTTACCATCCGCTTTGCATAACAAATGCCACGGCTCACGACAGCGCGAAGGAACTACAATGACGTGGAGGATGAGCAACAAGAAGAGCAAAACAAGTCGCATAACAAGCAACAACTACTTATGCTCAGGTGGAACAGCAAAGAGCAAAGACCAGACAATGCGGACGCGGACGGGCATCGGTATGTGAATGGGGGAAAAGACGGGAAATGACAAGAAAAAAGGAATCTTAACCGAAATTATTCATAATGTTCAAGAGGCACGCATACATTTGCATTTCACTTTCATGGATACGAGTGTCACTATCAAGAAAGGAAATAGAACGAGCGAAGGTGCCACACAGTGGGCAGCGACCTTTTCCAATTCCGCCGAATTTAATTGTTTTTTTTTTGGGCTTTACGTTAAAACAAAAATTTGCGGTATGAGATCTTGAGTTCTGGAAGTAACCAGTTCGGTTAGATGGAATATCCTGTATATCCTACCAGAAAACACTAAAATCAAGCATGGATATTTGAGATTGAAGTTTTTGGTTGAAAATTAAGTCGGCTTCGTATCGAGAAGAAGTGTTCTTGGATTCCAGAATAGATCTTCTTTATTTGCAGCATGCAAAGTATCGTTTTCTAGAAAACATTTTCTTGGAGTTATAGTAGAATTTTCTGTTATTTAATGTTACATAGTCGAGATCACTATTTTCTTGTCTTGAAAAAGATTTCGACTTAGGAATTTTAGAAAAAATATATGTAAACTGAAGCCGGTTTTTGTATGTGTAGGAACTATGAGTGAAAGGTTGATGTTTTTGCGATCCGGTAATAATGCACTGCTCTTATTCAACCAATGGATATGGGAATAATAAGATGATTAAGATCATTTCCAGCTACTTTGTTCAGTGCCCTCAATGAAATTTAAAAAAATAAACAAAGCCGACGGTGAAAAACGGTGCGATGGCGCAACTGGTTGAGAAGGTATTCCAATAATGTTCAGTTCAAAGGCTCCCAGCTCCAAATCCCAGAATAAGTAAAAACTTTTTCCAATATTATATTGTTCCCAATTTTTCAGTACCAAAGATGATTTTTCCTCAGTGTAAGGACTGAGACTGGTATTGCATGGTGAGGCAAATTCATGATATTTTTCAAAAAACTTTTGATAGTAGCAAACAGATGAAGAGCGACCCCACTACATATTTCTGCTACAATCGAAATTGGATTCAAATATGTTATAAAGTTTGCTTCACCGTGTAAATCCCATGCACTGGTCTTGGAAACACATTACAAGCTGTGCATTATTATATATATCTAAGTAATATTAATCGTTCATATTTAAAGCCTTACCTATATTGGGTTGGGAAGAAATTGGTGTGGCTTTTCTTCAATTGAAGGCTTCAGTTTGTAATGGAAGATGTTGCCCCAGTGCAAAACATTTAACTTAAAGTTCTTATATAATCATAACTAGAAGAATCTCAAATCACAAGAGAAATAAAAAAAATTAAAAAAAAGACAAAAAGAAAGTACATAAAAATTTTTCAAATCGATTAAGAATATAATTAAATCAAAAAACCATGAGAAATCAACAAGAATTTGCCCCAAGCAGATAAGGTTACTCATACAGCCGTTTCATCCATAACCAATGGAATCATCAGTGAGTTTTTAACCCGTCCTTGAGACGGCTAAGAACCAACTTTGACTAAAATCAATTAAGGTCGCAAAAAGATAATTTCTCGTTCTGAATAAATTTTATATTTGTTATAAAATTAATTAGATGTACTTTTAATATGCATCGATCGACGACTTTATTCAAGAAATGAATCGAATTTATTGAGATAATGGTTCAACAATGTGTCATCTTCATTTTGAATATGTAAACCTGCAGTTTTTAACTGGCTCGAGGTCATGTTATGATTTCGCACAATTTTAAACCGAGAATCAAAACACCACAAAGGAGGCTGGTAGACCGTACAGCTGTTTCAAGAGGAACCACCCTCTATCATCAGTTTGAATATATCTAGCTCATGATTCAAAAGTTATTCTTCTTGATTTGAGAATGTTTTGTACTTGGAACAAGTCATGAAACTCTTGGAGCAAATGAATCAAAAATTGATGGTTGGATCGATAAATTTGCTTTAGAATCATGAACTTTCATTCAAACTATACTTCCGACATCGAACCAAATATGGAACTCTCTATGATTTCTTGGATTGTATGGGATTTTTCTATAAAAGCCCACTTAGACGATATATAATATGAAACTTCCTTAACTTTGCTATGCAAAACGGCAATTTTTCAGAGCACAATAAATTTGTTTAGTCATTTTGTCTCATAAGAACGTCCCTTGCACTAATATTTCATTCCATCTGCGTACTATATTTAGTCGAACCAAAGACTTATTTAATGGTTAAAAGCCTTCGTGAAATGTGAACTTTGAAAACGTCAATCGTCAGTATGAAATCGAAGGATCATTGTCCGGAATAAGCGCTTTGGCGATGATTTAGAGTAATTTTTAGGCTAAAAGTATTCACACGGTGGGTGCTTTCAAAGGGCGAAGGAGAAGGCTACACAGGAGGATCAATGGTCGACAAATTATAAACTTTAAATTTAGCACCAAGATCGAACATAACTTAAGTTTCGATCAATTGATCTTACACCAAAAATAGTCTCATAAATGAATAAATTCCCAAGACATACCTTAAAATGGGTTGTGTAAGCCTAGTTAAAACTTCCACAGCTTTATACCTGATCTTTTTAAATGTTTATAAGCTGTTTCATAAGACTCCATTAAATGATTGAGTTTCGTTTTGGAAACATTGACTACATTGAGCCACTGTGCGGTGACTTAAACCAACCAGGCAAGTCATTCAATTTTGCTGCCAGACCAACACACACACACACACACACACAAGCGCACACTAATAAAAGTGAAAAAGGACATGAGAAACGTTCGTTGAATTTCAAACATGTTGCCTGTTGTTTCTTCGCCTTTACGGTGGCAATCAGACGAACTAAACGCCAGAGTGTAAAATGGAAATGCTGCCAACGACAGGAAACGCAACGACCAACGAAATCAGCAAAGTCAAACAACAACAAAAAAAAAAAAACAGCAGCGAGAGCCGGAGGAAACAACACAAGTCAAAATAAAATATAAAATTGAGGAAAACAAAATGGAGACAAATAATTAAAGTAAAAAGTTTTCTTCCTGATACACTTCAGGGGTCAGGCCAGCCAAATCAAGGGAACTTTTATCAGTCCCAGGCACAAAGATTCATCAAGGTCAAAATGTTGTTGCCACTTCCTCTGCAGCGTGTTCACGGGCGTGTGGCAGCGGCGTCATGTTTCCCGACTGCCTTTGGTACCGGCTCGAATGACTCAATGGCTGTGACAGCCCACAGACAGACAACAGCCGCAAGCCGAAAAAGTAATTTCTTGAAAGAGCCAACATGGTCGGGAGCAAGGGGTCGAGAGCATCCGAAAACGAGTGTCAAGTGTTATTGACGATTTGTTGATGGGCCGGGCCAAAGGGTCGTGCAAAAGGTATGCGCATTGAAATCAAATCCCTTTGTTGCAGGAGCTCCGGTGGCCAAGCCGGTTCAATTTGCAATCTGCGGCATCTACATGGCATATGCTCCACACAAAGGACTCCGGGCTGCCTTTGAGCACTTTCATGCATTTGAATGCTTAAGCAATTGCCCCGGCTCGTGCCTGGTGGCCTTGCTCCAGCCATGGACAACGGCAAACAGCAAAAACAGCAACAAGAACAATGGCAAGGTAAACACGAAGCACACGGAACATCTTTCCACTGCGATAACACAGAAATATTTCTTCATTCAACTTGGCACGGAGCACGTAACATTTTTATCTCTTATTCAAAGTTGTGCCCCGCGTTCATGTGGGGGTGTTCTAAGGGTAAACTGTGGCCAGCGAGCGAGTAAGCCGTCTTCCTAAACAAAACAACAGCAACAAAAAAAATAAAATAAAAAAATGAAACTTTTCAAGTGTTGAGCAATAATCAGAACAGGGCCGGACGGCCCTTTTGCCTTCGTCGTCTGTCGCGGCGCAAACTTTTCATGTTCCGGGCATTGCTTAAATGGGTTTATGGGTTCATTTGCAGTTGTAATAGGCGTTGAAATGCCTGGAACTTGAACCTTTTCAACCATTTGTTGTTGTTTTGTGTTGAGGGAATTCTTCACTGTTTATGGAGTGCAAATGATGGCGAGAGGGGCAAAAGCTAATTACACCTTGACCCAAAAAAAATTAGGCTACATATTTCAAATTTCCGTTTCGAATTAACTAGGGGCCAAGTTGCGATATTTTTGTTAAATTGTACATTTGTACAAATTGTGATCTTGAAATAGTTTCAATAAGTTGCCTTAAGCAGGGTAAGCTGAATGCAAAACTGTTTGGTTTCATGCATAAACCAATAATTGCGGATAAAGTGGATCTTGAAAAAGTCAAAAATAGCAAATAAAAAGTCAAGTATGACACAAATACTGCCGCGTTTGGTATTTTTATACTAAGCTCAACTCCTTTCCAGCTGCGATTTGCTTAAGAGGATTTCCATTCTCAAAAATGAAAAAAATTCCGAATGCCCAAGAGAATTGTCAGGGGTCAGCCCTGAACCCATATATCACAGTTTTGGTAACTGAAAACTCAAGCTCAATCCGCACCAGCCGCGTGGGATGCGGTGCAAGAAGAGGATGCAAATAGCAGACGCCATTATCTCAGTTCAGGTGTTCGCAAATGCGATGGCAGATCGTAAGATCTAGTCTGATTGCTGAGCTTTCACAGTTTTAGTTGCCTCTTTGCCTCAATTAAAAATGTAAAACATTTTCGTTTATTTTGGTTTATCTTCATCGGACACTGCCGAGGCTTTTCATGTCATCTGCATCAAAATGCATGCAAAAGGGTTTGACTTCCTTTACCTATTTAATATGAACTAACGAGGGTGGGTTGGGTAGCTTAACACTAAATGAGCAGGCTCGGTCGGAGCATCAGCAGCACAGATAAAACGATAGCGTGAGTTAAAGTCGACCCTGCCCGACTCCGAAATACCCGTTACTCAGGGCAATAAGTGTTCAATAACCTCAGATAAAAATGCAACGTGTCTTTCAACACTGCCATTTATTATCCTATCTTAATGAAAATGATGTGAGATTGTAGATATTGAACGCATACACTGCAAAATCTGAGCTCGATAAATGTAGAAAATAGAGGCGTGGCCCCAATTTGAAATAAACTTGATCTGCGTGCGGACAATACTAGTCTACAATTAAATATATGATGGCTGTAGCTCTTCTAGTCTCTGAGATCAAGGTGTTCATACAGCCAGACGGACATGGCTATATCTACTCGACTATTGATGCTGATCAGGAATATATATACTTTATGGGGTCGGAGATGCTTACTTTTGCCATACACTTGCACGACTTTAGTATACCCTTTTTACTCTTCGAGTAAAGGGTATTAAAATGGGGAGATGAAATAAATCTCAAAATATTTGATTTAATCTCGACCTTCGGACTAAAATTTCAAGCAAAAGGAGTACAATATCCCAGATTAAGTTAATCCTATTCGCACTTCACATGAGAAAGTTCAGGATTGAGCGACTTCTGGCAACGTTTGGGAATGATTTAACTCCGAATAATTCGGATATCTCGGTTTTTTTTTCGTTCTGTGTATAAATATTACTGACTCTCGATCAGATCATATCAGAATTCCCAGCATGAAGGATCCATATATTTAACTATGCACCAAAACCGAAACATTGCAACTCTAATCAAGTGATTGCTTTCTCAAAACTTTGTTCTTTAAGTAATAACATTGTACTACAAGTGAGAGAGACCTTCAAAGTAGGGCTTGATATTTCAAGAGTAGTACGAATACACGTGAACACGTGAAATTAAGTGCTACGTGTATAGGTACGTGTTTATAAACCATACGCGTATTTTACACACGTGTATCCGAATACACGTATATCCGTGTTTCCAGTGCTAACGTGAATCACGTGTAACACGTGAATGTTTAAATGGCATCTGATGCGTTTGGATCAGATGCCGAAGACACTTCGGCTGGTATGTTAACAGGCGTCAGCCTAGTGTGTCTCTAGCTTTAAACACGTCAATCACGTGTTTGAGGTAGTACACGTACGTTCAAACCTATACTCGGACACGAATACACGAACAGTAAATCAAGTGTACACTTACGTTCGAACTGAAACACGAATCACGTTCGTATACACGTGTAACTAAATACACATCTGAAATGTGGAGCCCTACTTCAAAGGCTGTTTTTGGTAACGATTGTGTTCATCTTGGGTTCAATATTCTCAGATTTTGCTGCCTGTGTGCAATTCCCAACTGGTTCTATCACTTTGCTTATGGAGTGGCCGGAACATGATTGATCCTAGATTTTCTATACATACAAAATTAAATATTTTTTTGAAAGATGTCCAGAAATTATTCAATATTATTGTTTTGACATTTTATGGATTGACGTGTTGGTTTCAAAAATAAATCGATATTAATTAATCGAAAGCTTAGACCACATATTGGGTATAGAAATTCTTGTTATGGATCGAGCGAGGCTTAGGAATGCTTCATTTAAGAAGTAAGGTCTTAAAATAGTTGTTTATTTCAAAAATTCTATATTTTGGGACTAAACAAATTGCACTTAATACAAGAATTCTTAACTTGGACTTATAAACCCAACCTAACCAACTGGAATCGACCCTACACTCATAAAAAAATTAGCCCTTAAAACTGGAAATTCTCCTATGAAATCCGACCTAAGGCGATTCACCCTATAACTAAAAAAATATTTTATCATTTGCAGAAAATTTTCTAAGTTTCAGTGCCATAAATAAGAAAATATATTTCTTAATTTTAGGGTGAATGTCTAATTTTCAGTGCGAATGTTTTATGAGTGTATAATAATCCGCTGCGCCCTTCCGCCGTTCTTTTTTTTCCCAAACTTGTATTCCCAGTCACCGGCTGGCTTGAACAGCTGCGATTAGAGAATTCATAACATAATCTTTTTAGCCCGAAAAATGTTTAAACCACCAAACGTAATGATACATTGGCATGTCCGGCAGCGTTAGTGTACATAAAACATTTTTTTGTATTTCAATTAACTGAACGGTTGGCCCACCGAAATCAATTGCAATTGAAATCAATGACGAGCTGCAAACTGCGCCAAATACCACACACGCATGCCGGACGAAATGAATCAAATCAAATATTTATTGTTGTCGATGCCATCAATTTTTATCACCCACCCGATTGAACTCCGCCCGTCAATGTGACAAACTGGAGCACATGACCATAAAGGCAGCAATCAGTTTTCGGTGGGCGTGGTAGGTGCAAAACACGGCGACAGACAACACTTTCACTTTTCGCCGCGGGGCCACACAAAACAACAGAAAAGGCGAAAAATAATAATCATAAAATGGCGAATGAAATTCACAAATAAATATAAACACAAAATGGAGCCGACACACACCCCCAGAAATGAGCGGGGAGGTGGAGTTTATGCGTGAGCCAAAATTCAAACATAAAGAATTTGCAATTTAAAAGGGATTTACGGTGGCTCGTAAAACAAACGCAATAAAAGATCAAACGACATGACAGGCCGTAGCCTGCACTCTACCCCCAACCCCCCCGACCCGCCACCCACCAAAAAGGGCTGTCATATGAGAGTAAGGATTGGAGGGTCTAAATGGAAGTAGCAAAGATGACACAAAAGTGAAACAAAAATTTGGTGTGACAATTTCGGCATGCCTCGAGATCGACAAGGCCAACTCACACACACTGCGAGTATTTTGGGGTCGACTGGAAATTGTTTTTCTTTATCTTATTGTTGCCGCTGCTCCCTGCCACTGTTGGCCTTTTAATCGAATCTTTCCTCACAGAAAAGCGAGCCGGCAAAAATAAAACAAAAAGTTATAAATTTGTTTGCAATTGGATTGAGTGTTGCCAGGCTGTTTTCAATTTTCCCCACATCTGGCAAGCTAATTTGCGCAGCATTATAAAAGTTGTTTGCTTGCCATGCCATTTTTGAGCTGAGCGGTTTTCTCCTTAACCCATTTACCCATTTCCGCAGCCAAATGAAATGAGTTTTGTCTGCTCTGTGAGCCAAAATGCAATTAGTAATTGAAATAGTAGAAACACACATTCGATTTGTCTGTCCAAATGCCAACGATTGGATTTTTCGTGTGGCACATACATATGGAATATGTTTTATAACACTAAGCGACTAGATTTTTACAAATGTATTCTGAAGAGTTGAAATGGATCTTAAAATGGAAAGTGCTCGAGTTTTTGCAGCATGTGATTGACTTAGTCAAAGATTTGAAACGAAATTATAATTTTTCAAATGGTCTGGCAGCCCTTAATCCAACGATACACAACTATCGATTGACAAACGACTATCGAACTGGTCGGAGCTTTGGTAATGTGAAATTCAAAACAACAGTTTTGCATCATTCCTAATTGTTATGGCCTCAAATAAATCGGAGGTGTTCCACAAATTAATTAACATCACACAAAATATCTAAAATTGTCCCGAAATTCCGTTTTTTGGGTAGGTTATATTCTCAAATGCCAAACATTCAATTAACTTTTTATTTCACCCGCCTCAATGCAAGGCAGGCTTTGCTTTTACCAGAACGCGAATCAATTCCACTTTTAAAGTTATGGACAAGTCCTAACCAAAACTTTTACACTATCGAAATCGACAGCCGAATCCAAATCTTTCTCTGAATTTAAGCCCCCAATTAACTTAAATCTATTTCAAAACGGGCAAGTGGAATAATTGGCACATGGAGGCCATAAATAGAATATAAGATATTTGTTATCTAAATTTCTATAGTTTTATTTTTTAAATTATTTATTTGCCAATTGTTCAAATTACAATCATTTTTTTTTTGGTTCACAAACCACACCCAATATAACCAAACACTTGGCCTAATATTCATTCTTCACTTTGAGTTTGATTGCAAACTGCTGCAATGTGTTTTTAATATAAGCTGAGTACATCGAAGTCTCCCAAGAAGGAAATTGCATTTTACTAATTTATTCCAGCTCCTCGGTTTGATTAAATTGGGGTCACAGCTAGCGGGTCAAAATGGACCAAATGCAATGAAGAATTGTATTGATGGTTTAATTGACACCGAATCGCAACTGCAGCTTGCACTTTGCCCAGGGAAACCCGGTGGTTTGTTTACACTGTAGACCAATTTAGTAATTTGAAAGACATTCGTGCAATTATGCAAAATAAATCAATTAAAAATTACTCGATTCTGGCAACTTCTCCGTGCAACGACGTCGGTGTGCGAATGTACAGCCCAGACTTAATCCAATTAATGTCATATTTAAATGCTCGAGACGATTTGGTTGTAAGGAAGCAGGTCGGTTGGTATACCAACTGATTGGCCATTGAAATGTGCCCTCACAATTTCCATTTGCAGCGTGTTCAATCTTACCCAAGGGGAGAGTGGGGGCTGAAAACTTTTTCTGCGACGTAGATAGTTTTGGCCTCCACCACTCAAGTGGGCGGCATGCGGGGCGTGGCAGCAGGCATATATACCACTCTGCACGTAGCCAACTCCAACTGTGTATGTGACTAGTGCGTCATGTTCGAGTTTATCGCATGGACTCCCGAAATTGCCACATAGGGTGGGGGGCGGCAGAGGCAGCAGCAGCCAAAAGACGAGACGACAACGTGAGTGAATCGCTAAAACCGGGCCGGATCTAAAGCTGTGGCCAACGTTGTCCCGAACTGTGACAGCCACGTGAGGCGTGGCCCGAGTATGTGCCAAATGTTGTTTTGGTAATGGAACCACAAATTGAGTAATGTGCAAGCAACCTTTCCCCAGCAGTGACAGTTGCTAAATGGTCTGATGTGCGAAACACAGTTTATGCATTTACAACTAATTAGGTATCCGCGGCAATTGATTTGAATGAATGCACATACAGCCACTCACCGCATCCGGCACAATTTTACAAATATTCGAATCATGTAAATTTCAATTTGGCCAACCAAACTTAAATGGCTCCAATTGCAAACCGAGCGTAATAATTGACTAATTCACCAGCCTGGGTCAGCACCGGCCTTTGATTTCATTCTTCCGCTGCTGATTATCCACATGAGTTAAGCTTAGTTCCCCAGCTGAAACCGCATCAATTCACCTGCCTGGCTGCACAGACGCACAGACCGCAGCAGTTTTTCATCTCTCTTCTAATCCTTTGTCTTTGCGCTCGACACTTGACTTGTGGCAGACGTTTGTTGGTCGCCGGTTGTCCTGGCAGCAGTTTTATGCAAAACTTATTTATTGTCATTGTTGTCTCCAGCAACCGCGGCAGCCTTCTTGACTGGATTGTTCATATTAGCACAGCTGGTTGCTCTCTCAATCACTTAAACGGTTCCGTTTTCATAATACTGAATACACTCATCAAAAATGGGGACAACTTTTTTGTAACCTGAACTAAATCACTATTTCCAAGAATATCCATTGAATCAAGATTAAAAGTACTAAAAATTTGCAGTGTAAATGGTTAAGTTTACTTTGTATCGGCCCGTTTTGTGCGAGGGAAAGTATCAAAAGTTGCTCAAAAGCAAGATGGTTTGCTACTTATTATGGCCCATTTTCAGCATTCGGCCAAGTGGGTTGAAATCCCAGCCAAATTAATCTGGCCAATTTATGTACACTTCTCTCACCGTCCACTATTTATGTTGAGTTGCACAAATGCCGTTTCAGTTTGTTGCAAATGAAAATTAATTATTTACGGGATGGAAATCGCAAAAAATATCTCATTAATCATAATGATAATTTATTTGGCTTTTTTTTTTTTGGTTATTTATCCCGTAATTGTCACGGCAATTCGGTCGTCATTTCCTTGGAGTTTTGGTTTTTTTTTTTTTTTGCGCCGGATAATAGAAATTTAAGTTGTAAAATCAATAAAGCAGCTAATTAATTATTACAGCAACAACTATGAATGCGCGCGAATTAATAAATCCCCTGGGGCAGAATACAAATGTGTGAATAATTTAAGTGTAAAATTGAAATGGCATTCCAAATGAACACCGCTTTAATTGTGTGTACATGTTGACCTGGGCTTATGATTGTAATCTCCATATGGCAGAAAGCAACACTGTGGTGTTAGTCCAGAAGTTTGCAACAGCAACTACCGATATAATGAGTATTAATTCAGCTTGATAGTATGACAAAGGATCGACGATGCATCTTTTCTTGATAAGCTTTCTGCTGAATCAATATCTGAAAAGTACTCTTAAATTTCAAACAAATGTTTGTCATCGCAAAAGCTAGTTTGTGATCAAGTAAAGAGGAATAAGGAAAGCCATGAAAAAAAAATAATGCATTAATGCATTCAAAGGGGGTTTTAGTTGTTGTAATTGAAACCATTTACTGGTTGGGTTCGTCGTACCTTGCGTTTTTAGTACATATGTGACTGGCTGCTTAAGACCTTAATGCTTAGTAAACCTGCAGTTTTAGCCGGCTCGAGGAAATGTCATGCATTTATTTCAAATAAAACCCCCCGTTTGAATGCACTTATGCAAACAAAGTTTTTAGTAACTGTTATTAGCAGCAGGGAAAGCATGTCTCACACAAAGTAAGTAGATGGCTAAGCACACACCCAAGGGCGACTGTCTCTGTTCTGTTCTACGCAGTCTCTCGATGTTCCTGCGCGCATACTGCTTTAAAATTCCCAAACGGTTATGCAACCGCAGGCATGGAGATGCGGTTGAGTTACGGACAATTTGTAGGCATTGAGCGCTAATGAGAGGGGGTGGTTTCTCTAAAAACAGCTGTACGATGTACCAGCTTTCTTTGTGGTGTTGTGTCTCTGTTTAAAGCTGTGCAAAAGCATAACATGACCTGAAGTCGGCTAAAACTGCAGATCACATATCTTAAGAAGTTACCTTTAATTAATAGAAAGTGTGCGATGAGGTTCTTGTTGAATTCTTCTGCTAGTTTGGAAATGTCTTTGTGATTATTTAAAATACTTGAATTTGAGCTTAGTCCTGAGTTGATTGTTGGACGCTTTAAGTTGTCGATTCAACCTGCTTTACAATTAGGTAAACAATCCCTCTACACTCAGAAAACAGTGATTCTTAGAATGTCAAGAATCGGGTTTTTAAGATCTAAAATTTACTTTATATTGCCTTTATATTGTGACCTTACAAATGGTAAATACAGCCTAAAACTTTTAATTATAGGTTACCTAAACACACAACAAACCCTTTCACTAGTAGACTTACACTCACTTTCTAACTTTACTTAAGTCCATGTAATGGGGGTTCTGGCCTCAAGAGTCTGAAGTTAGGTATAAAATAATATACTTCTGACTTGAAATCAAAAATCAAATGGGAGTCGCTGTTGATTTTTGGGGAAACTCTGAACACAAAACTTTTTTTTAGGTCTTTTACTGTACACCATAGCCATCCAATTTTTTTCTATTTTCGATTGAATGGTTTATTGTCTAAAAATTTTAGGCAGGTTACTTGAACACTGTCTTTAAACCAGTGGTGGGCACGAACTTCCAATTATTTTTTTTATTTTTTTCAATTCCATTTGATTCCAGAAACATGAAATTGACTTCATTTTGGCAACCCTAACACCTGCATGAAAATTAGTGCGGTCAGCTTAAAATTTTCACCCGAAAAAAGTGACTCACAAATTTTTGGAATATATTTTTACACAAATGCCAGCGAAGTCGCGGTTATGTAGTAAAATAATAATGGAATTCATAATGCAATTTCTGCTAGTGTATTAACTACCCACTGCTCTGGAAATCTAAATAATCTCTTGTTATTTTTTCCTGTAATTCATCTCTGCTGCTGCTGTTTGTCGGCCAAATGAATTTCAAGTGCTTCCTCCTCTGCTTGAAACTAATCAAAATGCGCATAATTTTCATTTTACATTTGCCCTGTTGTAGATGCAGACATTTGTCTGCCCAGATAATGACAAATTGTTGGACATATTTATGCAATTTGTTTAATCATATTTAAAATTGGATTTTTTTGACTCTGTGTGTGTGTCAAAAAGGGGGGCGGGAAAAAAGGGGTTAAATGTCGGAGTATATTTTTCGGCCCTTGCAAAGCGTACTATAATTTTGCCCAGAAGTTTGTAACGCATTGAAATATTCATTTCCGACCCCATAAACTATATATATTATTGATCAGGGCGACGAGCTGAGTCGTTTGAGCTTTGTCCGTCCGTCTGTCTGTCTGTCTGTTTCTACGCGAGCTAGTCTCTCAGTTTTGAAGCTTTCGAGCTGAAATTTTGCACAGAATCTTCTTTTTGCTGCACACTACTAATATGTCGGAGCCGACCGGATCGGATGACTATATCCCATAGCTCCCATAGGAATAATCGGTCTGAAAACTAGTTTTAGTGAGAATAAATATGTTCTTTTCAACGGAAACGTCTCCAAACTTTGTAAAAGTAGGATTTCTATGAATTTTTTTAATTCTACCAAGTTTTATTAAAATCGGACAACTATATGATATAGCTGCCATACAAAATATAGGTCTGAAAAACAGTTTTAGTTAGAAAAACTTTCTTGTTTTTAATGGTAGCATCCTGCAATTTGTCGCATAATTTTACAAATTTTTGGCCAAGTCGGATGACTATATCGTATAGCTCCCATACGAACGATCGGTCGGAAAATGGGAAAAGGGTATTTTTGAAAATATTTAAGGGCGCATTTGCAAGGGTATAAAAACTTCGGCACAGCTGAAGTTAGCTAAGCTTTCACGTTGTTTTTTTTTTTTAATTTGCCTCACTTAGTTGCTATCCTTTGAATTTCAATTATTAATGGCTCAACTTTTTCCCACTTTACAGTTGAACGCAACCGAAATTCGCTGATTTCTGGATTTTATTTGTGCAACAACCGATAACAACATGCTGAAACTGTTGGCAGTGATTATTGGCATTTTTTATTTAGGTAAGTTTCATGTTTTCGTACTCTCTGCTTGTGTATAATTGATGGCATGCCATTAATTGAAACTCAACATGCGAAATATGCGAGCGAATTCATTTCGGCTAATTAATCACATTCCCCGTTAATCGATTTTTGTTGAAAAGTGTTTTGCCTGTGTCGAATGCATTTTACATTGCATTAAATTAATGTATTCATCCTGCAAATGTTCCTTGATTTAAGCTTGATTTTTTTGTGTTTGCTTTTTGTTGGCTTTGAGTTTGAAAAGGCAAAGGCAAAATTTGGTATTCAATTGGAAATAATTATGTACTTCCAAATGTTAATGGAAAAACATTTGGCGAAACGATATGGAATGTTACTTACTTGCTTAGAGAGTGTCGGACAACCATGAATATGTGGTTTACACTTCTGTCCGGTCATATAATTTGTTGCTGAAAATGTTTAAAATAAACCAAGTAAATAAAACTCAGGTTGCGGAATGGATGTGGAAATGGAAAGCTGTGATTCTAATTAGCTTGAAGTTAAAAAGCTCCTGCAACATCTTTTACTTCAAAATATATTTTAGATACCACTTTTGTAAGACAGATTGGGATTGGATGCAACAGCTATTGTTTTGCCAAACTTGACATGGACAGCTTTACTTCAATCGTCAGTTAAAATCCAAAAAAAAGTATAGCAAAGCTGCCTTACCATATGGGTCCAAAGGTCGATTTTGCTTGCCATAAACAAGACATTATTATTTTATATGGCTGATATATTACCAATCCGGCCGACGTGCACCATATACATTAAATTTTAAACAATTAAAAACAATTTCTTTTGTTTTAGAATTATTGGCTGCCTAATTTTGGTTCAGCTAAAAACACTAAAATATTTTTTAAATTTTGATGTTTTTGCCGATTTTTAAATGATCTTCTTGATCTACTTTGGTATCTTTTCGCTATTTACTGATTTATCAGTCACTTTAAAATGGCTTGATACATATTTTGTGCTGTTTCTACGGTCGAGGCTCAGTATTTTTGTAGTTACAGTGTGAAAAATGTTATTGCTTTCGTGTTCAAAATGTAAAATAACATGTTTTCTGTTTGTTAACAATGTAAGTACATATTAGAGCTATTCTTTAAACTAACACACATGAAACAAATCAATGATTAAATGCTGCTTTAAAAAATTGTTTAGAACTCAAAGTATTTTACTTGGTGTGTTATCTACGAATCCTGATTATTATCATTAATTTTGGTAAAAACTTCAAAGTTTTAACCAAAATATTTTAATATTAAAGATAGTTATTAATATCCATTAGTTTTGATTCAAGCTTTCACCAAACTTAATGAAAATTAATTATAATTGTGCAAACAATTTAACGACTTTCCATTTACTTAAACTAACATTTAATTTGTCACGTAAACTTCATGCATCATAGTTCAAGTTGTCATGGGTGGCCGGTTAGTGAGTGACTTCAAAACTGTGAGCTTTTGGTTAAATGTTAAGTTTGCCGCAAGATTTTCCTACGGGCTTTTCCTGCTGTTTGAAAAGCTTTAAAGCTAATGAAGAACTTTTGAGCTAAAGCTGTACAGCTTTGTTTTTAGCCGACATTGTGATTTCCCGTTATAAAGAGCTTTCCAGGACATTTTCGTGAAAACTTTCAGTTGTGAAAAAGCCCGAGAGCATAACTTTGCAAAGCACACAATTGAAAAGCTTTAGACAGGGTGACTCAGCATTATGAGCGGATATCCTTTGCCCATGTATATGTAAAATCAAAGTAAATGTGATTGAGAAGGAGTAAGATTGATGTAAAATGACATCACATTTGTGATATACTGTGGTGTAGCAGGTTGTTTTACGGTAGAAAAAAACAATTTCAACAACTTGATAATATCATGATTTCTTGATTATGTGTGATATCAGTCACACGCCTTTGCTGATCCCTGCAAACCCTGCTGAATGTTCTCGATCCATATAGAAAAATATGATGTTCCGAAAGCGTCACCAAATGGTCATAATTTTGGTCTGTGTTTTCCGTTCGCAAAAAATAGATAGATGTTGATAGTTTTTGCTCTACAACCGCTTTAAAATCTTCTTGAAAGACCTCAGTTTTTCTTTGCTAAACAGCTACTAGAAGGCAAGACGTTTCAAGAAGTTCTTCATATTTACGCAACATTGCGTCTTTTCAAACTGAAGAAATTAAATCTCTGGGCTCTTAAATAAACTGATTAAATACCAAGTTTAGTTTTTAATTGTTCCTACTCTCTCTCATTTGCATTCCTTTGCCTGAGCACTTGGAATCGATGCCCCTAATTTAATAAACTTTCTTGGATACTGTTGGTTATGCTTCAACGGCCCAGCCGTGTTGTTGCTTTGCCTTTAAAAACACGAGGAGGGTGAATAAAAAAAAAAAACCAACACATAACAGCAAACTGTAATTATGTTTATCTTAATTATATTGCGTGACGTAAGTTTCTTATTAACCAGCAACAAAGTCACAGAGTCAGCAACGACAACGGCAACAATTTTCTAAGTTTATGGGGTGAATCGGGACCCTTAAGGAATTATTATTACATGCAGGTGGAACGCTGCCCGCTGGAAGTCGCGTGAGCAATCACAGCAAGTGGTCAAGCGGACACTAGCAAGCGTCCGTTTCGTTTCGCTGCGTCCCCGCCCGCAACTTTGTTTTGCATATAAAAGGGAATGGAAGGCGCCACAGCAGCAGCAGCAGCAGCTGTGAGGCCGCCATTGTTCGTTTCTAGCGTCTTGCAGCGCCGAAAAGCATGCTAAGAAATTAGGCACATTGTTCATTTCCATTTGCGTGCTCACACGGCGTATGCGCAATGCAAAGCAAATGTCCGCGTCCAACTCAGGCGACACACGCAAAAACATAAAAAAGTGCATGTCATTACCTTGATTTGTGGCGACTTTCCCAGGTCGGAGACTTCCCCCTCCGCCGCAAAGCGATTTACATAACCAAAGCGAATTTTTTTGCTCCACTTAAAACCCAAGTGCTTAGGCGGGCAATCCGTTCGCTTAATCAGAGCCCCTTTCAAGTCCGCTCGTCGATAGTTCAAGTGTTGGGCAAAGTCAATGGAGCCGATAAATCAAAACAATTAAGTCGCTTTAAATTGACTGAGCCGAAGTTGAGGCCATCAAGTGACTGGCATTAACCAAACTCCCAAGTGGGTCTAATAAGCTTGAGACAGCGCTAATTTTACCCTCATTAAACAAACTGACATGCCAGGCGGGCCGCGCACAGGCCGTAGCAGGAGCCGGCGGTGGCCTGGCAACATTTCAGAGGGCTCAATAAACTCAAAGGGCTGTTCGACCCGGCCAAGTTTGTCTCGACTCGACTCGACTCGGTTTTGCAGCAAGCGTCGCCATTTTGGCAGTCATTAACGGCAAACTGCTTCATCATTTAATAACCCAAAAGTGAGCTGGTTAAATGTCGAGCTTGCCAGGCTGTTGGCCCACTCACACACACACACACACACACACACACACACACACACCCACACAAACACGCACACAGACAACAGCTTGGCTGGCGGGCGAGAAAAAAGAATGGCATAGAACATGCCACACTTATTTTTATAGATTTCATTTTAACACCGAAAAAGGCAAACGCATGGATGTGTCCCACAGACCTTGCCCCGCCCCCTCTCACACCATTAGCCACGCCCGCCACTTGCGACTTGTATTCTTTCTGACTGGATTTTACTTGGCAAGCGCATAACTGGCATGCCTACATAAAATTGGCAAGGCGTCAAGCAGACAAGGCAGCAGCAGCAGCAGCAGGAAAAAAGGGTTCATTATGGCAATTTGCTTAAACTCCGGAGCACTCTGCCATGCCGCTCACTCCTCGGTTTGGCACGGTTGGGTCTAGGGAAACTGAAACTTTGCGGCTACTTTTTTTTTTTTGTTGGCCTATCTTTCTTGGTAGGGCTAAGGGACTTAAGGCCTACAGCCAAAGATAATCAACTGAACAGATGGGACTTATAAGTATGTTTAGATCATTTCGTTCTCAAAAGAACATCAAGTTTTTGCTGTGAGGCCAAACCGTTCATCGCTTGCTAAAACGAAGATGGAGAGGTTCTTGTTTATCGTGATGTAAAAACGAAACGAGAATGATTTGAGAACAGGTCTGATTTGATATACACAACAAATAAGTCTGATCTGATGAAACAGGTAAGAAAGTCGGTCAAGTCCTTAACTCTGCACCTTCGAAAGTTTGTATTTATCACATAAAGTGGCTAGGCCCACCGCTGCTTCAGCCGGTGCTGCCCAGCATTAATGTTTTTATTTCTAAACTGCGATCCTTTTAAGCTACCTCAATACGGCATTGCTTGTAATAGATTCGGTAGATGAACGGCCTACCTTGGATTCACCCAATGTCAGATAGAAACGGAAAGGAGTATAGTTCCCACATTTTTTGAGTTTTTTTTGCTTTAAGGTGAACACTTCACGTTTTAAAACTCCTCGCTGAACTGAACCGAACCAAGCTGTTTTTATTTTGTGGCTTTCGGTTCGGTTCACTAATTTCAAAAGACCGCTGGTTCGGCTCAGCTGGATGAAGCGGCTCGGTTTCAGTTTGGTTCGGTTTGGTTCAGAACCGGCTTGCATCCCTGGTTTAATATCATAGCCCTTACCTTAGGGTAGGTTAAATCTAGATTCACAAACGGTACAGTAAACTGAACATGTGTCTGAAAACCTTCTTGAATCACAGAACCGAAGCAGTCTTGATACCCAAACAGGCTCCGTTTCTGATTTTTCTTTCAGTGTAGTATGGCCCTACTAAAAAACTTGACTAGCGCTCAGCTGAACGTCACCAATATTGATAGATCAACAATACAAGGCAGCAAACTAAGTAGTATTTCAGAATACTAGAATCTGAATCTTTAATTTGAGCTTAAAGTTCCCGTAGAATGTTGAAAAAGATCACTTACGAAAACAGAATCTTCCTAAGCATCATCAGTTCACACTGTTAACTATACACTTCCGAAAGTAGGAACAATTTGCCAACCAAATTGAGGGAGTTTTTAATAAGCTCAAAAAGAGCTAGGGGGCTACTACATAGAGCTATCTGTCACATAAACCTACAAATTACAGAGCAAAATCGGAGTTTATCTATCACATAGCAGCTATGTAGAAGATCAGAAGTCGACCCGTAGAGAGACAAAATAAAAACCAATGAACATAGATTCAGCTTGTTCAGACATGGAATTGTATCTGTCTGTGCCATCTGTCAATTATCCTATCTCTGTTTTCTTCCGCACTGAAAAACGCAGCATCATGAAGGGACGCACTTCAATCCATAATTGCCACACTTTAACGTTTAGGCAAAGTTCATAAAATATAATGAAAAGCAACATTTGTTTGCTGTAATCTTTGCTTTAAGCAAAAGTTCAGTGCACCTGCTAAAGGACTTACCTATAATTTTCTTTTGAGTTATTGTCGCGCCGTGTGCCCTTATGAGTTGGGGCAATTTTTAATTGAACACTCGCTGCAGTCCGTCAGAGTCCATTAGAAAAACACACACACACACAAAATCCACGCAATCACCTTAACACCCACAACAAATGCATGCGCCATTCCTGGCCGGGACCGGAAGTCCCAGTCCGGCTAAGAAAGCAGGAGCGAATGGTTGGCGTGTTGAGTTTTCATTTTTCGTGCGTGCCTCGGCCACTGGGGGACATTCAGATGAATGCTTAATTATATTTGCGTGTGCATGAACAATTCCCCCAGCCAACCTCAGCAAATTCAAGCTGAGCTCCCGGCTTTAAGGTACGAAGAAACATGTGTAGTAGATGTCACTTGTCCACTTGTCTCTTCTGCGGCGTCCTTGGCCATCGCTGTGGACTTTATTGTCAGCCATACGATTTGTCACTTCACAGGACATCACGAAATCATCACGGCATGTCGGTTGGTTTTTGGTTTCACCTCGTTTGTGGCTGCTTTGATCGATTGCCAGACACGTCGCTGACATTCCCAGTGGGCGGAGTCCTTAATGGGTAATAAGTAAATTGCGTGCCGGTTCGCCCGAACTCGTCACATTTGCAGTGATTGCTCACTTTTCGACACTTTCAGCAGTTGCAGCATTTGACATGGCAGAGGATCAACTGTTAAACCTGAAGTGGGTGTCCATTAATCAAATCAGACAAGAGACGAGGGTAGATGGACAGCTCACAGTGGCGCAAATGGCTGCATAAAGCAATGCATTTACTTCAGCCATTATTTAAACAGGGAATTTCAATTTTGCGAGCAGTCCAACAACAATAACATTAAGGAGATACACTCTATTAGCGAGGCTCGAGTCAAGAAGACAGGCATATATTATATTTTCATTTAGAATAGCTGGAATATTTAAAGCATAATTAGTAAAAGGGTAACAGTCTGACAAATTTATGAATGCCAGCTAGCTGGCAGTCTGTTCAGACTGAGTTAATTACACGGGAATATTGATAGATTTCTCTCAACATATAAAGCACCAGTTAAATGGCACTGCAAGGCAGCAACTCTAACCTAAAGCTAAGATTACTTTCTTCAGTGCCGAAGTTCTTATACCCTTGCAAGTGCTCGCTTAAATATTTCGTAACAATTTCTATTTGACAACGAACGATTTTTCTACATATCGTTTGTATGGGAGCTATATAATATAGTCATCCGATTCGGACAATCAGTGGCGCTCAGGGGCTTATGAGGACTCGTGTCTTTTATCTCCTGCCTTAAGCTTTTGTGCTTGTGAGAAAGCCAAACCAAACTATTCGTTAAGACGTCTTCTTAAAATATATCGATATTTGGATATATCGATATTATTTTCGGCAACCCTGATACAAAGTTGTCATAGTTACCTTTTCGGATTGTATAAGCCAATCTCAACTGTCGATAGAGAAGTCTACTGTAGCTCAAATCGTGATTGGTTTATGCTATGTTTACATGTTCTCATTTTGGGGATCAACACCAATGTTTCATATTTCAATTACATTTTATTAAAGGAGTTTTTACACAAATGTGAAGCCCAAGTCCTTTCATTATTCCACTGTGCCGCGGGGTGGGCGTGTTTCGTTTGCATTTTCTATTATTATGAAGACATTCCGTGTCGATGGCGGCGCACACATGGCGTATGCTTGATATTTTCTTTTTGGTTTTAGTTTAGTTTTGTTTTCTGTTTGCCAAGTAATTAGTGCCCAAACTGGAGGCGAAGGAAACCTCGTCAATATGGAAATAACATTTGTATTTCAAGGAGCTTCCGGTGGTAGCGAAAGTGCCGCTTAATTCCTATTCAAATTAAGGTCAAAAGCCACACACACACACACACACACACACACACATGCGGTTCCCTTGGCGCCTTGGTTTGGAATTTATGCTTTCAGTGGCATTTAATCAGGCATGTTCCATGAGAAATTTGCACATTTATCGCTTCCAACGGCCTCCACTTTGGGTACATCCTTTCGTCTATATCCTTAGCATTCGATCTAAATTGTTTTATGCGTATCGTTTCGTTTCGTTTCGTTGGGGGGGGGGGAGATGGTCGTTTCTGGCTGTTGTTGCCGAATATGCTAAACAGATCAAATGCGATTCGATTTGCCATTCACTTAAAATTTATCTCTGTCCCTTTTTGTGTTATTTCGGGAGGGGGGGCCACGCATTCTTGAGCTGCAATTATATTCCGCTTGATTGTGCAATTGTTTTGGCCTGAGGTTTGCCATAAATTTAAGGAACCCAAAGGGGGGAGGGGTGTTGGCCCAACTTGTTTTGCATGCCGAAAGTGTCAACAACAGGCCGTGTGACACCAAAGCTGACAACACTAATGAGCGAGCAGTGGGCGCCGGCCACGCCCCCCCGTTGCCTGGCAACTTTACGGCATTTCACCTTCCCACAACTTTGACATAATTCCAGGCAGGGCTGCCAAAAAAAAAAAAGAAACTAAATATATATATATATGAAAGTTTTGTGGGTGTCGTTGCAACTCTTTTTTAGTTTTCCGCCTTTTCATTTTATTTTTTAGCCGGCAAAAGTTGATAACGAGCAGGTGTTAAAATGTGACCAAGTGTTGGCCCCACCCACCCTTTCGGTGATTACAAGTTGTTGACACTTTCCCAGTTTGCGGCAACAACTCAAAGTAAAAGGCAAAAGTTGGCTCCGGCCATGGCCAACATGGCTCCGCTGGCAGGAGGCGTGAGGTGAATCGCTCGACGGCTATTTCATATTCATTTCATAAGTATGCATATTGTGTCTGCTCCGCTCCCATTCACCCATGCCATTTACAACTTTACGATCCGCCGTTGACTTTTTAATGAACACGGCAATCTGCCGAAAGGGACGCCGGCGTGGAGGCGTGGCTGGGAATTTTTGATCAGCGCCAAATATCATTTCACATATCGTTAAAATTCGTTTAGGCAGAGCATACAAATTGCTACATTTCCGCCAAGCCTCCCCGTGCACTCGGGCACTTTCGAAATTTCCTGCGTGTAAATTGAATGAAATTGAAAAATTTAACGCTACAGCAATTCCATTACATTTGCCAGGCTCATTTTCACCGCATTTCGGTGGCCGACGTTTTCCCCGTCCTTGGCTCGAAATTTATTCATTACATGCAATTTTTTGCCGTCTTCACTTTCGTTTATCTCGAGAGTTTCGCTTTCAGCGGGGCCGGGCAAAGGCGGAGGCCGGGACGCATTAGGCCTGGCAATCAGAAATCATGTGTGAAATGGGGAAAAATGTGCGAAATGAAATGAAAATCGCGGTGAGAACTGCGGAAAACCCACAACAACAGCACAGATCCCCGCCTGCGGCATTTCGGTTACTCTGTGTGTTTTCAATTACATTGGCAATTGTTGTGGTTATTACATCCCTTGCCCCCCGGGTCCGGGGGACCGAAAAACGAATCAATGTAAATAAATAAACGTTAACAAATCCACAAATAGATTGTCATCTGTCTCATCATGGCAACAGAGATCACCGCATTATCTGCCGTTCCCTTCCGGCATGTCAATGCCGGGCACAAACCCAGCAGATGGATAGACGGAAGCTGCATATTGTTGTCTTTGCAATCTGCATTTTATAAATATTATTATACACAATCAACAATGGCACAAGCAGCAGGCAAGCCATCAGCCGCCTTCTGGCTTCCTGGCTACATGTTGAGCATGCCAAATGCGTTGTCTTCCCATTTTCCTTTTAAATGTTTAATAAAAATGCCCCGTTTGATGGCATTGACTTGTGTCGTGCGTCGCCAATAAATGTTCAATGCAATAGCGTCTCCTACACAAACAGAAGAAAATGCAAAACGATGACAGCTGTAGCATAGTGGTCGAAAGTGATATCTTTTATTTGTTATTTAGAAAAGATTTGTGTGTGCTCTACCAATAGGATCCCCATCAGCGTTGATTGTTAATGAAGAGTTGGCAGAGTAGTCTAACATCCAGTGCACTAAGACCAAGAAAATGCCAGATAACTTTGATCTTAAAGAATTGCAAGACATTCAAGACCAAATCAATGCGCAAAGCGCACAGTCCTCTGCAACTGAAGAAGACCTTACTTCCTTAGCCGCATATCAGAAACGGAGCACTGGCTGGTCGTTAAGTTGTCGGTTGAGGTTGAGGAACCCATTATCTGTCCCATGTCTTCTGTTTGAAGCACATTCTTTTCATTAAATTCACCAATATTGTTGCCACTTGATGACAAAGATGTTTCAGTCTTGTAGTCTTTAGATTAAGACATTTTTTGGACTTGGACGAGTAGAAGAAAAAGACGGGAAATAGTTGAAAACTTAATGAAGAACAGCACCGGACTATACTTTTGCGGAGATCATCATAGTGTTAGTCCGGTGGTGACCTTCTTTACACCGTGAAATTTCTTTAAGCCACCCTTCTTAGAAGCACCCTGCTTGATGTGTTCCACATATGAACATAACTTGTTCACATCGAAAAATAATAATCAAGGCATTCCAGATGGCTTGAGTTGGCCAAAGCGATTTGATTCTGTAATTGGTTCAAGTACGGAACATTTTATATCTAATCAACCATACCCTTGTTAGTTGAAATTGTCTACTGGCCTTCAGACTGCTCATTGGCATATTATCTGGATAACGACAAAGAACACCTGCAGGAAATGCATGGAACCTGGAGTCGCAGAAACTCTAGAGCACCTCATATGCAGCTGCCCAACAATTGCCACGATAATATTAAGACTTCTGCACACCTTACGGTTCGCTTCTTTGGAAGAAGCGGCCAAGAGGCCCCCCGAAAACAATAATTGGCATTCGCCAAAAAGTCAAAGATCCTCCTGGACTTCCAAGTCAAACGTACCCAAATAATCACCCAACCTAATTAAGGACCTTAAGGTGTAGGTGTGACCCCATTTGTGGTCAGCCGGAACTACGCAGCTACGTAAGAAATCTAAGAAATGAAGCCAAATAGCGAATCGAAATAGCCTAACAAAACAGGGTAAAAAAAAAATACCTTAATAATGTATTAAAGTGATGTAACGAAATAACGTAACGAAACAACGTAATGCAATAACATGGCGACAAAACGTAACAAAATAGCGTATCGGAATAACACAACGAAATAACGTAACAAAATAACATAGCGACATAACTTAACGAAATTATGTACCGAAATAACGTAACGAAACGAAATAACGTAACAAATTGACTAACTTATTTAATCGTAATAATATATAAAAATAACAAAACAATGTAACTCCACAAAATAACATAACAACGCAACGTAACATCGAAACCAAATGCCAATGATATGGCATTACGAATCAACTCGTTACGTTGTGACGTGTCCAACAGTATAGCATTGTAACATAGCCTAAACCCTTTGCTCACCTTAACTTACCATATCGAAACTTTACTTCCCTGAACTGAACTCAAATCTGTTTGTTTTTTCTTAAAAGTAGTTTTTGTAATTGCTTGGGCTTTATGGTGGGCTGCAACGGCTTGTTGTCAAGGCCCATTCAGGTCTGTTCCACACTGTGTATTGCGATTCGTTATTGAAATGCGTATTGTAGCTGGTAACAGCGTTTAGAAGCCAATGGACAGCGCAGCCCCAAAAAGTAGGCAATGAAAATGTGCTCGCTTTAAATTTTGCAAGAAACATTTACATATTTTGTGTGTGGGTTTCCGTTTTCTCTTCTTCTTTTTTGGTTAGTTGATGTCGTCCACAAACTTGCATACTAAATAAGCCGACGGCTGCTGCTTCTCCACCTACTCCAGCTCTTCCATCTCGGACCGAAACCTCATGCATTTTGCATTTGCAGTCGTCAGCCGCTACTCATTTATTTTCTTTTGCGCCCAAAGGCGTGGCACAAGCATACGCACACACACACACACACACACACACACACGTAGGCAATTACATAGACCACACACATACGCGTGCATTGTTGCAATTGCACGGGAAATAGACTTTTTGAATACGAATGCCTCGCACATGTCAGATGGAATGCGCTTAGAAAAACAAAATAAAAAGAAAAGTAGCAGAAAGGCAAAAGCAACGAAAGTAGACTAAATCCCGCAGCAATACGTTCTTCTTTTCCTTCTTTTACTTTGCGATTGCAAGTAGCGTTTTTTCCTTTCTTTCATTTGCTTTGCTTCCTTCTGGCTGCAAGGACGATGGGATGGGAGGACAACTGTTTGCTATTCCACATGCAGCTGCCGCGCCGCTGCTGCTGCTGCTACTGCTGCTGCTGGTGTTGTGATGTTTGTGGGCCCGTCTTCATGTTTCTTCATGTTGTCAGCGTTCTCTAAATCCGTGCTACTTAAATTGTCCCTAAAATCCTCGTGGCAATTCTTTTGCCATGAAGCACATGCAGCTTTTGTGTGCTGTATGAGAATTTAATGACATTCTTAAGTTGTCATCAGTGGATGGCAGGCCAGGAGGCAAGTCGACTGGGAACCGAGACGGAGACTGAGACTGGGCTGGCAGGCTGACTTGGCGGCATCTTATCCTATCGCTGTCGCTGCGGTTAGCTGCTCCTGCATTGGCGTTGGCTTTCGTTGCTATCGTGGGGGGAATATCAAATTGACTAAGGCCAACAAAATGAGTAGCATCATTAGCGTACACAAGCCACACAAACACGGGCGTATTCCGCTCACACATACATACATATTGCGCAATCGCTGTGCCCCGCAGCGGCTGCTGATGCACTTTGCCTTTTTGGAAGATGAAGTCATATCAGCATTAGTGTCTGCTCTCGGCTGTCGACTCTCCGTGCATTTATTTTGGACGACATTTCGTTCTTAGCGCAGCGATAGCTGACAGCCTCCAAGCAGAAGGAGACTCGGCGGCAGTCACAAGTTACACTCAGAAAAATGAAAGGGTCGGTAAGGTTGAAAGAGAACAAAGTGCTGTAAGAGTTGGCAACTGAGATGTTTATAGAAGTTACCAGAGAAGCAACGTAGCAGTTCGGTCCAAAACCGGTTCGGAAGTAGCTTTTCGGTCCCTTAAACCGAACCGTGGGCCGAACCTTCCAAGTCCGTTCTAACCCAAACCTAAAGAAAGTTCTTGTTCTCAGATGTCTTATCCTTGAAACCTCCTACCAATTTGTCAAGATTTCCGAACCATTACTTTTTCGGAGAGTGCATGGATTCCTTTTTGATTTTATTTGCATGTTGTTTTTGGGTCAGGTCAGATATGAGACACGAGACAGTTTATACGTATAAATACATGTGCAACGAATTTAATTTTCAATCTAAGGGCAAAACATTTGCGAGCCCTTTCATTTCACGCTGTCTGTCAAGTTGAATTTCTGTGCGCTGCCTGCGCAAATCTTTGCTATTTGTACCGCAGCCGGAAAAAAGCCACCGCATTTGAATATGCAATTTGCAATTTGACTCGGTGCGAAAGGAGATGGAGGCCAAAAACCGCCGAAGCTCTGCCCTGCTCTGCTCTGCATTGCTCTGGCTGTCGACAGCTCCCATCCGCGACCCCCAGTTAATCTGCTGGCTTAAGAAAGCCCAGACTGTAACGAGTGGAGGGCCACACAATGTTACAGTGTCATATAAAAGCTGCACGCGGCGGCATTTTATCACAGTTTCAGGCGCGTTTTTGTCGTCCTCCGCCTGGCTGACATTTCAGCGCAAGATTTATGCACTTGGGCTGCAACTGAAGACAGCTGTCGTTTGCTGTGCTGTCTTTTTTCACCCTTCGTCCTAATAGCTTTTTATCCTCGTGCATGAAATATGCCGCCAAAATGTGGAATAAAACAGAGCGGAATATGGAAAGTGTCAATTCCAGTTTTTTTTGGGGGGGGGGGGTTTTTGCCCTGTTCCACTTGCGGGTGCATAACCCGCATTCAAGTTCATCAATTGTCAGTTGCCAGCAAGTAAGTGGGGAGGAAAAAAGCAGAGAAAGGAGTTTTTCTGTTCCTGCCAAGAGACAACTTGAGAGTACAACAAACTATGGCTAAGTTTCACTGACACAGCAATGACATGTACACCCATCCCACTCACTCACACTCAGTCACACACACACACACACACAATTAAGTCATGATAAATTGCTTTTGTATGCGTTTTCACTCATAAGTTGACGCGGCAGCAAAATGAAACAATAAGCCACGTCCGTCAAGTCAACTCAACTCTCTTGAGGTGGGTAAAGTCGAGTCGAGTTATGGAACGGAAGCCGACACACGCACAAACAGACAGCACTTCGTCACACTTGCACAGACAATGCGACTAGACAGCCAGACACCTAGCCCAACCAGCTGTGGAGGAGGGAAGCAGAAGCGAATCAAGCGTTCTGTCAAGTAATTTACTCCAAGCGCGGCTCAGTATTAGCCATCCCATTCTCATTCAAGTGTGAGTCGTTCCAAGTTAGAGCACAGTGGTCCATGAATCCAATTGATTGCAGACGTCGTTTTCATTTTTTTTCACTGAATTCTTGACATTTTGCATTAACTTAGCTTACTTTTTGGTTGGTTCCGTATTCAATGAAGGAACCCACTTTTCACTTAAAGGGAATATATTTCGAGTAATTTAGACTAAAAGTCGAAAAATGGAATATCTCGAAAAGGAAAAAGGTGCACCGAACAAAAAATAAGATCAATATTAATTTTAAATGGGCTAAATAGAAATAGAAAATATAGAAAGTGTGCAGAAAGATAGAGACAAATATCACCCTATTTGTTTGAAACTTCCACCGGCAAAAAATCAATATGTTCACCCCTCAAATTATGTTGTATTTATATTTTCATTACTAAAATTATTTATTATATATTTTCCCTGGCCCTATTTATTCCGACAATCTGAGTTACTAGGTTTGACACTGCCAAAAATGCAAACCAATTATCTAATTCAAATAGATAGTTATTAACGAAAATTAAGATGGCATACTTTTAAGCGCAAGCACCACGATTTTGTATTCAATACTCCGAGTATCAAATTGATATTTTCGAAAGAACTTAAATTATATTTCGAAGATTTTCAATTGATACTAATTTGCTTCAGGCAGTCACTTTTGGGTATAAATTTAATACTAACAATTATCATTTTGATATTTCAATTTTTCAACTTTTGGTTTCATTATTAAACTAGCTTTTCTACCTTCAAGTATTTTGGTTTTTATCAAGTTTGAAGTACCAACCAATTCTCTGCGAACTTTCATAACAATTCAAACATAATCTGAAATAAATCTTAAAAATGTAACAAAGATGTTATTCAAATAGGTGAATCTAATTGAGATAACAGTTGCAGTTTATGATTTGGTGCAGCCCCAATTATGATGACAGGATTGTTTAAATTTTTCTAGTTTGAGAACTTTATTAAGTAATGGTTTTGGTATCGCCAAAAGAGCTTGTGCTCCATATTGTGAGAGGAAAGACGAGTCAGGCTTAGTCTCTTTTATTTCTCTGTAATTTACATTTCCAATCTCTACAACGGTTTACGATAAAATGATCTAGTCGAGTCTTTTTGAGCATACTTGCTACAGTTCCTTTACAAAGTATATGCGAGAAAAAGAAGACTATGTACATTAATGTTCTGACTATGTCAATGTTAAAGGGACCATGAGTATATGAATGTGTCGGTTATATCCTAATTTAATATTGAAACACATAAATTTAATCTGTATCACTTCGTCTGGGCGGTTGTTTTACATGGCTTTTAGTTTTAGCTTTGGTTTAGTTTTTTGTCTGTCCATCCGCCTATATGAACACCTACACAGAAAAAAGGGTCCAAAACAGATCCATTTGGAAAGGATATATCTTAAAAATCCTTTTAATCATCCAGCGGAGCTTCAAAATCATCCAAATGGTGATCTTTTTCATATCCTTTGGATGATTTTTAGCTCTGTTGGAAGATTAAAAGGATATTTAAGACATATCCTTCCCAAATGGATACCGGATATTAACCAATGGATATTTTTGAATATCCTTTATTTTCTCTGTGTGATCTCAGATACTTAAAGAGCTAGAGCAACCCTAATTTTGGAAATAGGCTTCTAGTCCTACAAAATTATATGAGATCACGCTCATATTTGTGCCCAATATCTGAAATTCCATAAAATTTTCAACGAAATCGTTCAATAAATGGCAACATTATGTAAGTAAAATTGTTTGACATCATGACATTAATGTCAATTCTCTGTTAGTTAACACCAGAAAATGATGTTAAAGGTTTCTTCCACTAAGTATTTCGAAGTTGGACAGGGACGACTTAAGCTTACGCTCTATTTTGTATTTAGTTACAAAAACAAAATGCACTCTTTTTGGAATTTTTACTGAATTGGGTCTGACTACAAATATATTGTAGTTTAATGAGTCGTTAGTCACAGTAAACAGCTTCAAGACATTCTGTATACATAAGATCTACATGGATTTACCACTGGATCAACAGAAAATGTTCAACTAATGTTTATTTTCAATTATTATAAGTACGATTTTTCACACGCCTTTCCTATTCTCTAATCTCTATAATTTCTCGAGGACTGTGACTCACATTGAAAACATTTTTGACTTCACGTCTTTAACTGAAACTTAACGGCAAAGTATCAGTACTTCTCTCTCCGCTAGTTTCCAATTAGGTAGCTTATTCTGCTGTTACTTGGGTTAATTGATAATGCGTGTTAACGCCGGAATGATGAAAACCCGCCTCTAACCCAACAATATAATGTTTCTTCATTTAATTTATCTTCCACTTCATAGGTATAGATGTATTCATAAGCCCAAAGGTTGCTAACTTTTCAGCCTATTTGTCGCCTTGTGTGTGTGTGCGTGTGTGTGTGTGGGTCCCAACTAACGTGCCAATCTATTATACGTGTCCTTTGACCGTAAACTAAGCAAAGAAAATTGTCCAATGTTACCTTTCGGCCTAGTTGGCTTCTCCGTGTTGTGCATGCGTTGGTCTTTATTACAAAGTGTTCAGTTCCTTACCCAACTCAAGTGTGGCTAATACACACAATTTGCTTTGTATATTCTTCCTTTTTATGAGGCCCTTCCCATGATTTGGAAATTAACATTTTCTTTATGGTATTTTGATGCATTAGCTGGGAAAAAGGTTTGCTTTTTTGAAGCCGGGCAAACTTTAACTTTCACTCCACTTAAGTGAGTGGCTGACAGCTGCTAGTGCAATTGTCATGACTGACGCATTGTTGTAGCTGCTTCCGTGTTGCGGTTTCAAGTGCCCGGGCTAGCTTCACGCTATTTTCGCTACTAATTATGCACAAACTGCAGGGCCATGTTGACATACAGCCACAGCCTATAGCTGTGAGAGCAACTCAAGTAGCTGCAACTGTCACACAGTTCAGTTGAGATTTCTGCTTCAGCATGGCGAGAATCAGGGGCGTATATAGAGGGAGCCGGGGGTTATACATATATGTAATGTTATTATTTTTTTCAAAATTGTAATTCCACAAGACAGCTTCAAAAGTGGTTGGGAAAAAGACTCTAGAATGGTTAAGGGGGATCTTCAATGCAGACTTTGAATTTAACAGCACACAAATATAAAATCCGAGGTCCACATCACATATTTCCCTGCCATCGAAATGTAGGGCCGTTACTAAACTATGTGAGTTCTAGAGTCTTTGTTTCAAACCCTCAGAAAAACCCTTCATTTTGTGAACTTAACTTTTGGTAAGATGGTAACTTTCGGTAACTGGTTCGAGATCCGTTCCAAAGCAGTTTGATCCGGTTCAATGGTAATCTATTAACTTCTAGTGTGGAGTTTTGTTGGGTAATATTGATTTATAAGTTTTTGAAGATCTAGAAAGTTTCCGCAAGAGTTACAAAAATTGTTTCCAAAGCGCTTTCAAACCAATTCCCTCAAAAATATTGAAGATGTGATATTGAATTTTGGTGTACCAGCCGTATCTCAAAAATGATTTCCACTTTAAATTGACTTTTAGTTTAAAGTTGGAAAATTAGGACTTATAGGTAGATACTAGGATATTATGGGTTTAAGTGAAATGAAATGTGAAGAAAAGTCTTTACTCACTTTTTTTGAGGCAGAAAAATATAAGATTCCAAGAGTGCATTTACAGGAGCACAGTGCAAAAACATGTTTGATTTTAGAAATATTAGTTTTCATAAATTTATGGACTATCAAAAACTCAGTCACTCTGATCCCCCACAGAAAATGACTTGCTGCGCGTCTGATGTGCAGGGGGGAGGGGCGTTGTGTGTGTTTTTGTGATATTTTCTAATTTTCACAAAATAAGCAATTCTCACGTCTTTGTCCTCGTCGTCGTCGTCGTCGTCGTCGTCGTCGTCGTCGTCGTCGTCGACGTCCTGGCATGGCGTTGGCCTGTGGTATATTCTCGTTCTCTGAATTCAATTCCACATTTGCGTCTGCCTGTTGTTTCGCCAACGGGCGGCAGGTGGCAGCACCAGCGCCAGCCGCACACAAAACGCTTTGTACTTCAAAGCAAGTCAATTTGCAACTGTGTGTGTATGTGTGTGTGTGTGTGTGTTTGTGGGCCTCCTCGCTGTGTGCCCGTGCCTCTACCCCTCTGTCTCTGCTTAGCCTTGTGTCTCTGGATTTTTTCATTCCTGCATTGTTTTTCTCCCTGTTCTCTATTTTGTTACGAAAATTTGTTTTATTTCTGCTTGCAATCGATTGAAGTTAAGTTTTTTGTAGCCACTGGGCTTTGGTGGAAGTGGAAGCGAATGTGGATGTGTGACTGTGGAAGTGCTTGCTTTCATTGCACGACTTTGATGTTGGCCAAACGCCAAACGGAAGCGTTCTTTCACATTTCCCGCCAGGCACTGCTGTTTTTTTTTTTTTGGTTTATTATTATTATTTTTATTGTACATTAGCGAAACCACATGAATAATGTTTAATTTTCTTTTATTCTTTTGCAGGTAAGTCGCCTGTTTATGGTTCCCGACTGTGAGTATAATTATATGCATATTTTTGTGTTATTAGATTAAAATGTCATAAGAGCCATACAATTAAGTTATGCCAATGAAGTAATCAGCTTAAGTTGCGACTGGCCAACATGAAATTATGGATAATAAAATATAATAAGTGGTTGGTGGTGTTTGATTTTGTGCGATTATCGTAATCAGCTCCTCATAGACATACACTGGACAAAAAATATGAAATACACTTGATCTGCGGATCGACTTGGTTAAGGACTATACGGATATTAAAAGGTGTTATGAGTGTGTCTATATTTTTGATCACTTATTCCTAATGGTGATGCCAGTTTATACCCATTTAGCCTTTCAAAAATAGACAGATCTGACCGCAAACAAAAATTGCAATTCTATTCCTCATTAGCTTCAAATTCCTATAAAACAAAATAGAGATAAGTTAACTTCGGATCGGCCCAAAGTTTGTATACCCTTGCAGCACGTTTATCTAACTAGTTTGAAGGACATTTCCATTGAAAACAAACAAGTTTTTCTAACAAGAACTACTTTTCTGACACTACTTTTCCAATCCAGCTATACCATATAGATGTCCGATGTCGACGAAACTTAATGGAATCATGGGAAAGCATAGCAAACTAAGAAATACAAAGTTTGGAGGTGCTTGTATTGAAAAAATAAAAGTTTTTTACACTAATACCAGTTTATAGTAGTCCGATCCGGTTCAAAAAAATGTGCAGCTTTCAAACTCACGAAAAAAATTGCATAGAAATAGACGGACATGGCTATACCTTCTCAGCTCGTCATGCTGATAAAGAATATATATACTTTAACTGGCCGGAGATGCTTCCTTCTACGCGTTACAAACATCCGTACAATTTTTACATACTTTCGGTTCGGTTTAGTAGTTCACTCGCAATATATTATATTATATATTAACTGAAGGTCTGCTCCATTTTCGCAACAGGCTCCGATCTTTCCTTAAATCTGCGCTGAAAGAAATTTTGTATGATCTTATGAAGGTAATACATTCTGAAAACTTTGGTTCTTTCATCGACCCAAGTTCTGTAAAATCTCAACACTAAAAGCCCGTCCCTATGTGTAACGACCAAATATTTTCGATAATCTGAGCGGAAACTTGTTTTGTGGACTTTTGAAGTTTTGCCAAGTTTAAAAAATAGCCAAAAACTCACTTGTATTCTAGGTTAGTATTCCCAAAAGTCTAGTATAATATCCCGATTTTCTCTCGAATCAACCAGGAAGTCGTTTTTATCTTAAATTTTGAAAATAAATCAGTCCGCGAACGTTGTAAAGCTCAGTTCTGTTTTTAGACCTTAGCCCTTCATTTTTCAATGTCTGAACTATTAAAGAACTAACAGGAGTATATCGTCACGACTTCTGCTTGCTGAGACATGTTTTTGGCATTTTGTAGTTGTGATATGCCCGAAATGATGTTACCAAATTTCTTTATCTTGTAGGATTGTCCCTAACTACACGAAATCTTATCCCTTCAAACCTGTTCTTTGGTCTAATATACAGAACTTTTTGTTTGAATCTATTCAGAAGTTCTTTTGTGGATAACCCCATGTAGTTGGCTAAACCAACTTAAGTTGGTCCAGCTTATTCTTAAAATATCGAACGTTTTGTCAGAGAAACTATTTCATTTCAAAAAGCTCACCCAAACTTCTATATTGATAAAGCTACATAAATCCAACACCGATAGGGGCTTATGTTAGAGGCATGATTTAAATTCCCATAATGTTGAGTTCTTCAAACTTGCCAGTGAAGTGAAGCGAACTGTTTTGATATGTGGTTTGTGGTTAGGCTTAAAATTAACGAAGGTAAAATTTGTGGTTCGGTCCATCAACTGGAATCCTTGAAATATGCAATAACTTTGTGGTTAGTGGTTAATTGTTCCAGATTTAAAAAACTGACGGAGGCTTACTGCAGATGTTGCACATGCAGAAGAAATTCAAATATTGACAAAATCAGCAAAATACACAAGCTGCATGCTAATCCTTTCGAAGCAGACAAATAAAATAGCTTTCCAAACAATGTCAGAATTAGAGATGCTAGCCAGCACTAGCAATGCTCGTTGCACAGCATGTTGCCTTTGAACCAAGGTGACTTTTGCCACAAACGGATTGGCGGAGCGCAAGCACAGTTGCTCCGGCTAACTGGATTATATATATAAATAAAATGGAACAAATTGAAGCAGAATTTTGGTCGATCAGTCGATCTTCTTAACATTGTTAACAAAGCATGTCTAGGATTTTGTGTAACTTTTAAATTGATGTTGATTGAAATTTAAGGCAAAGTTGGCTCTGGCTATGTATACCAAAACCATCTCATTGTATTTATACCCTGTTCCCATTGAAAATGGGAAAAGGGGGATCATGAAGTTGTGCGAATGTATGTAACAGGGAGACGGAAAATTTTCCGACCCCATAAAGTATATATATTCTTGATCAGCATGAACAGCCGAGTCGATATAGCCATGTCCGTCTGTCCGTCTGTCCGTCCGTCCGTCTGTCCGTCTGTCTGTCTGTATGAACGCGTCGATCTCAGAGACTATAAGAGATAGAGCCACAAAAGCACGAAGGTAGATTTATGCTGTACGCAGATCAAGTTTGTTTCAGATTTGAAAAATTCCACCCCGTCCCCCTTTTATCCCCAAAAAACCTACACCTCCTCTAGAAATCCTAGACCTAAATAGCCGTCAGATCCACAATATTCAAGTTACAGCATCGTGGTTTAGTATACATCAAGCTAGGCCCAATATCTATCTATTCTGAAAAGTACAATCAGATCGGACAAAAAACACCGGAGTTATAAGCGAAACAGTTGAGCTGATAAGAGCACCCCCACCCCCCAGTTTATGGTCAGGACTAGAAAAAAGTGTTGCCTACATTTAGGTTCAAAATAACAAAATAAATGAAAACAAATGAACAGGGTATTTTGTGGTCGGGAAACTCGACTGCAGCGCCCTTACTTGTTTTCTTTTATTAATATCCAAATATCGGATCAAATCTGTTTTTAAAGGGTAGTGCTGCTAGTAGAAAATCGAATCGGAGAATATTATTGCTGACTTCATTTTAAAGACTCATCAGTAGGGTTTTTATTTCAGTATGTGTCGTATCGCTGAAGTGTAAACATCATTTCTCTATTTTTGTGCCAACATAATACATATTTTGCTAGACAAATGAAAGGGATAGTTTGCATAGTTTTGTGACCGGTAATGAGAGTTGGGTTCATTAAGAAAATCCCAAGCGCAAAAGTTTCATACAACCCAACACAGTTCGACAAAATCCAACTTTTGGGATGAGACCCATAAATTCTGATAGAAGAGACTTCTGCAAGCATCACCTCATACTCAGTTTCTCAACTTTACCCTAGGTTCGCGTTCTATGGGTACTTTTGTAGTAGCAACACACAGCGACAATAATTTTAACTTGGTTGTTAATGGTTCATGATAAAAATCTACAAAAATCAGCAAACACAGGCAGGGTCATTAGGAACGTAATATAAAAAAATCGTGTTAATCATGCAATTGGTTATGGGACCTCTAGAAGAGGTAAATTCTAAATATCTTTAAAACCGCATGGTAGATTTTTATCAATAACTAAATTTATGATGCGATGGAGTACAATTTTCAGATTTACCCACGAACATCTCCATGTAAGTCATAAAGAAGATCCAAAAATAGAGTAAACTGCGTTTTCGGTTTTCAATTGAAGCTTCCTCAAAATTTATACGAGCTGCAAAGAGTCAAAAACGGCCAAAACACGAGCAAAGGCACCACATGACAACTGTCGGTCACTTGTTGCGCTGCCAGTCAAAACATACACTGAAATTTGAAGCTCTACCCCATCCATGCAAGACCTTAACGATCAGAACGTTGTCTCTTTTAAGGAACTCCAAAATGGAATCGATTCGTGAATACTAAAATTTTCCAGTAAGATGAGAAAAAGTAGAGGCTAGCTATTGAATGGTAATTTGTTACAAATTGGTTATAAAGTTTTACCCTGACTGAAGTCGATACAACTTCCTGGCTGTAAAAGCAGACTCATAAAATCCTATAAAAAACACACACAACTATTTAAATAACAATCAATTTAGGGATGTAGTTTTTCTTTTTTCTTTTGTTAAGTGTACATACCTACATATTGCTATATATATATACAATTATATATATGTGTGTAGTTGTTCGTGAAGCTATGCAAAGTAGCCGGAGGCAGTCGTGCGTTTAGACGGGCCTGCCTTTATAGATTTATGGCGACGGCGACACGTTGACATGCCATACAACGCAGTCCAGAGTCAGCGTCGTGGCCAATTTCTTGAGGCAAACCTAAGTCCCCCACCCACCCACCACCCTGGGGGCAAATTTTTAGCTTATTGTTTTATGGGTCGCTGCCACTCCAGCGCTGTACACGATGCGGTGGCAAGGGGGTGGGGGTGGGCACTCGTCCAGTTCATTTTTTGCCAATTACCGCAAACCTCGTTTAACCAGAGTCACCACTTCGGGTGCACGCTGCGTATACGTAGTTTTTATTGGACACTTTCAGGCGTCGTCATTCATCGTTAGTCGTCGGCGCTTGTTGTCCATGTCTTTCGTCCCATCGTTTGTGTGCCAAATTTGTGAGCTTTTTCCCGTACGCAAGCGAGTCCTAGGCCAACAAAACGGGGAAAGCTTTCCTCGGCGAATGTGCTAAACAAAACAAAAACGGAAAATTGCAGGGCCGCTCTCACCGGTCGCTCGCTCTCCGCCAGCTGTTGGCCGACTGCAATAACTCTCCACTTGGCCACCTGTGCGGGGGGATGCCACAGGAAGGTCAACTAAATTAGGGCGCAAAACAATTGCAATTATATTCTTTTTGGTGAAAATACGAGAGTGATTGTGGTAAACTGAAGTAATCCTGCAAGCAATTACCACTTTCTGTTATGAATGAGCGACCACTTGCGGCTTACAGTTTGACAGTCACTCTCTCCACAAAACAGCAAATTGGCGCCAAACCATCCCTCTCGCTTCCACACGGAAAACCCGAATGGCCACCACACGAACCTCCTTGGACCGAAGTGTTTTTGGAGCTTCGTGACAGGATACGAAGTCCTTGCCACAAAGGCAGCAGGCAAAACAGTTTGCGATTGAAACTCGTGACGAACAGAACCAAAACGCGGCCAATGGCAAACGGGCTAAGCGACTTGAGTATTGTGATTCATTCATTGATGTGGTCGAACAGAATTACGAGTGTGAATTGAGCAACTAGCTTATGCATGAGCCGATCCTCGATCCTGGAGGCGGCCAAGTGAAAACCAAATCAAATCGTTAAGTGTCAGCAAAAAAGTAAAGTCAGTCAAGTGAAACAGAAGTTCAACCCGCAACATGAAGGGGAAAAGTGCCACAGATTTTCGGTGTTTTCTTTTGTTGCAACATATAATTTAATTTGGCAAATGTGTTGGAAAATTGAACAGCAGGGCAAAAAAAGTGTAAGCAAGTGAACCAACTCCAAGGACTCAGTCAAGCTCGTTTTGATTGTTGTTAGCTCACGGCTGGCTGCCTCAGCCTCAGCCTCAGCCTCAGCCTCAGTCTCTGCTGCGCTGCTGCTTCTGGTAATGGGTTAATGTGGTTGAGCTCCGAAAGATATTTCATGTTATTTACCTAGGTGCGCCACTTTCGTTAATTGTATGCAAAAAACTTGCCAACATGCTCAGCCGGTGTGAGTCGAGGAGTATTTTTTGTTTTGGCTCAGTTTGTACGCTGTTGTGGCCTCATGGCAAACCCAACTTTCGAGGGGGCTGGTTCAATTACCCCCCTTTCACTCTCTCTCTCTCTCTCTCTCCCGCCTACCCCACTATTTCCGCTCTAAAATTTAAGCCAAGTTGGCGTTACCGTTGCCAGCTGTGCTCGTTGCCGTTCACTTAGTAAATAAATTGGCAATCGCATTTAATGTAAGTTTATGTGCGTCGCTACCTTCTGCACCTTTCCACTCCGGCCCAGGCATAGTTTTTCTTCCCTTCGTTGGTGTGCTCATGTGCAAATCGTAAATTCACGTTAATGCCGAAAATTCACGTGATAATGACGTGATTACCTGACACACAGACACTAGCCTAGTTGGGGCCACGCGAATGTTGCTAGCCATGCACATGTCGCCAAGAGGAAGCCTACAGCCTGGCCGTAAATTGCAAAAACAAGTCTTAAAGCGACTTGAAATAAGAATTTCTAACATAAACTACACCCCCTCTCTCGTCGTCGCTCATTCGAGCACTTGTAAAACACTTCAGCTGCAACTCAACTAAATTTGTGGGCCAGAAATTTATACCTAAGTCGAAGTGTTAAATTGTTGGCGTGCTTTTCAAGTGCTGTTCGATGGGAGTTGGAGTTTCCATTCGTTTAAATTGAATGCGTTGTGTTTTAAGGAGTTTCCGCCCTTTGCTAGCAACTGTCACCGGAATTCTTTAGATCAAATGCTCTCTAACGCCGCGGCAAAACTTCTTTGGCAATCGCGTAATTTGGACCTATTCTCTTTGCATTTTATTTGCGACTTTTTAATTACTTTTGAACAACGATTTGAACTTTTCGCCTCTCGTACTTTTACACTCTAATTACGAGGCCCATTCATTGCATTTGTTTTGTTTTCCGTTTCCCATTTTCCATGTTTTTAGAGCAGCTGCTTATCGGTGCAAACTTTTGCACCAAGTTTTTAGCTGCCTTAAATGTATGTTGGCATTTTTCCTATATTCTTATGCTTTAAGTTGATATTTTAATATATATTTGTCTTATTTATTGGGTTGTGAAATACCTGTTCACTATACCTGTTAGGTTGATGTAAATGCAATATTTTGGTTTTGAAATAAAAATGAACTGAAAGTACTTTACATCAGCAGGAATTAATTTGCATTTGTTCGCATCGCACACTAATTACTAAACAAAACTTGTTGGACCTACAGGCAAATGCACAATTCAGACCAATTTGTAATATTTTAATCAGGGCTGCTGATTTGTAGAATGGAAATACTTTGGTAAAAAGATTCCCAAATATGGAGTTCGCTTTCGAAATTATCGTAAAAGTTACAGAGTGACAGATAGATCGGGATAGCATTCATCTGTGTACCTAAGATTTCAAGCATGATTTCTTCTTGAAACTGCTTGAATCAAGCACGAAGTATTCTAAAATTGAATTTTAGCCGTTAATATAGTTATGAAGGGAGAACAAGATTTCTAGAATAAAGAAGTTCTCTTACCGAAAAACTGTAAGCTGTTCTTACTGTAAGCCGAAAAATTTGAGATACTAGCATTGTTCGTTTTAGTACAAAATATTAAAGATTGAGCATAAAAAAGATTAAAAATGCTGCCTTATTATAAGTGGAATATTTTATAGCGAATCTAATCTTAAAATTGAAAAAACTATTTCTCTCATTTTTGTTATGGTGTGATGATAGACTTCAGTCCTATGTTAAAGTCAAGGCGATACACTTCGATACTTCCAGCTATTCTTTTTTAGTTTGAAGAACACTTGGCTCAAACCCAATACAATTTGTACTATTTTAATGTATCTCTTTTATTGGTTGGAGAAATATATTTTTATATGGGTTAACATTATAATTTACTGGACTTAAAGAAGGAATAGTATGTACTTAATTTGAGCTGGTGGATCTGGTTCGCATTTGGTTTATTTCAAACTACAACACGAAATCTACCTAAATTATCCCAAAAAGTTCTTTAGTCAAGTTTTTTGGAACTGAAAAAATACTACTTGATTTTTCGTTTTTCGTTTTTCCGAGTATGTTAACATCGCTAGTACTTAACTTAAATGAATGATCTTGACTATTCTTCTGAGTAAACAAATTGATTATTATATTTGGAACCCAATTTTTCAGCATCTTTCATAATTTACTACTCGACACTCTGTCTCCGCAACGGTTCATCTCCTTATTGTCAATGGCCAGGATTAAGACTAAGCCTGGCTTAAATAAGCAGTACTCAGATTCTTTACAAATCTTCTTTGCAAACCATTATTTAGAGGAATCATTTCAGTTCTTTGAATAAGTTATTAGAACGCATTAAAATGTACCAAATCTGTTTAGATAAAAATAATAGCCTACAAAAATGTACAGTCTTACTGATTATTCCTCTGTGCTAAGTGATAAGTAAAGTTTTCTTATATTGAACCAACTTGATATTTGCACTTTTAGGAGAAATTCCTGGAATGATCTTTTCTAAGAAAACTAAATACGTTCTTAGCCACTAAAAGGTTGTCAATTTCTTTAACTTATGCCAAATCGAATGCCAGTTTTTTATAGGAGAACTGTATAATCTGTACAATTCCATTTTCTCAAGAGTCTTGTGACTTAGAGACGAACGCTGGTTTGATAGAAAATTGTTGTAAAATTTTCTAAAACAAAGCTTAAAAATTTATTAATTAAATCAATTCTTTTACCGAAATATTAAGATCGGTTTTGGGAGTTCATTCATTTGGGAAGTTTAAATGTTTAAATATCAAAAAAAGAAATTGGAAGAAATTAGACTTATCTTAGTCAAGAAGCATACCCATGTTCTATGGCATTAATCAAATGCAAATCAACTCTTTATGGACTGTCACTATATTTAGTATGTTATAAAAACAGAGACTAAAATCGAATTAGTAACCGTCAACCGATATTAGCAGTTTTAAATTGCTTACAAATTTTATAGCCGGTTAAATGATACGAAATGGAAACAACGATTTAATTTAGTTTCGAACATTTCGTTGAGACCGATGAAAATAATCTTATTTTTTTTGAGTTAGCTTTATCTAAAAAAGATCCACTTGCCACTACCCATTTGGTGTTAAAATAAAACAAAGTTTAAGCCCGATACAATAAGGTTAAGAGGTGATGACTTGGTGTCGCGGCATTATTTTTAAAGAAAAAACGTGTTTTTAGAAATAAGCAGATAATACTGCTCAACTACACATCAGCTACACATCGAAATATTTGAGGTTAACCATTTTTTTTTCGATTTTATTAGTCTACATCATTTCCTATATCACTTCACTACCACCACCATTTCATTGAAATCTGTTTAAAAAAAAATGTACCAGTTGATGACTTGAAATCAAAGAATTTCAGTTCACTAAAGACACAATTTGAATGTCAGATGATTCAAACAGCACATTTTCCTGTCAACGAAATGCTGTGTCTGGTTAGATTTTTAGTGATTAATGTTGAATATTTTCTTGGGACTTTTTCTAAACTGCGAGCACAGGAGTGGCGTGGCAAAAATCAAAAAATAAACTTGAACTGCCTGCCGATGATTTTAAAATTCAAATTCAAATTCTATGATATGACAGTCAAGCTTAATATACAAATAAAAGATTCAGACAGACAGAACAACACACAACTGAATGCAGAACACAACAAAATTTCACAAACCATAACAAAATAAAAACTTTCCAGCAGATTGTGGAGCAATATCGACCAATGTTATAGAATTATTGCGGCAGGATTTCACATTTTAGAAAGTACTTAAAGTTTTATTAGCCGTACAGAAATGCTGGGTTAGGATCAGGTCCAGGCTCAGATTCGGATTATTCTTGCACGCTTGGTTTGGTTTCAAGTGCGGCTTACAATTAGAATTCCATTTTAAACCGCTTCAAAAGAATAGGTCACAATCGAGATCTGTTTTGGAACAAAATATATCCATTTGGACTTTATATGTCCTAATTATCCTTTAAATCATTCATCGGAGCTGAAAACCATCCAAATGATGATAATTATGCATGCCCTTTGGATGTTTTTCAGTTTTAAAAAGATATTCAAGACATATTCAATCCAAATGGATAAAGGAAATCTTCCTATGGATATTTTTTTGATACCCTTTTTCTTCTCTGCGTTGGTGGGTACGAAATCGCTCTTGGGCTTTAAACTTGTGGTCTTCTCAAACAACATAATAAACAACGATTTCATTTTGAATTTTTTGTTTGTTTTGTTTTATGTAAAAGCTATGAAGTCTTTGTTCTTGGTCTACTATGCCCGTGGTGATGTAAAAACAAAAAAAGGTTTAATTGGAATCATTCTGTTTTCCTTTTAGTGCTTTGAATCCGAAACAGAGCAATCAAAAGGAATTTCTAAATATATGAAAGTTGCTTCTATGCAGCTGGTGCAGCTCATCTATGTCCAAAGCATCAGTTGTTAAAATTCTCTCAATTAAAAGCATTAATCAAAGAGATCCACTTATATTTTAACACATAAATGTGCAATTTTCTGTCTATCTCAAATATTATCCATTGTCACTTTCTGGGTACTACGATACATATGGTCGGGGAAGTTAGGAGATTGTTATTTCCATCCGTTTATAGTGTATAAAACACTGCCAGGATTATTTCTGTTTTTGAATACCACTGCACCAGGATTGTTTCGTTCCATCAAGAATTCTCTATTAACTTCAAAGAGGCTCACAAATGGTGAGCTGTCCTATGGCTAATATTTATATATTTATCAGTTTATCATCTTGTCTCTAATACCAGCTGGAAATTGATCTATTTTCTGCTGGTCTACATATATCTTATGTTAGATTTTTTTAATTTTCAAACCAAATCAAAGCGGCCGTCAAAGAGTTAACATTCTTTGATGTATTGTAAGAATAATGTTGAAGCCAACAAAGGTTCCATCATTTTGGTGAGAGCTTTTGCTTTAACTTGCAAGAGAGGCTTTACCTTGACATTTATTTTTTCCCTATTTTTTCTCTCTTAGTTACTTAGCTGTTGCTGTTGCAACAACTTGTACAGCAACTTTAACAACATTTGTTTTTCTGCTCCTCTCCACCACATAGACTGTCCCAGGACAAAACAACAAAAAAGCGTCCTTTCACTTTGCATTCCTCGCTGGCCGCATACAAATCATGAATCATTTTCAGTACATTTTTTCCTGCAAGTGTCCTTTTGCCATGGTGTGGGGCGATGTGTCCGTGTGTAAGTGTTGTTTAATGCAGCTTTTCAACTTGCTTTCTCTTCCTCACCAATGTGTGTGTGTGTGTGTGTGTGTGTTCCTTACTACTTTCATTTCTTTTTTCCATCTACCAGCAGATTTGTTTATGTAAATGTGTCTCACTGCAATGAATTCTACTTTGGCCCTTTTTTTTGTGTACCCAGTCCTGAGCTCAATCGGTTTGCTTACGGCTTTTTGTACGTGGGGGCAACTGATGTCAGGGCTTTGTCATTCATGCGACTGGCCACATTGGTGACCAGTTTAAATAATTGCCACCAGCCATAAATTATTGAATCAACAACAACAATTACTCAAGCGTTCAATGCGCTCTGCTGAAAGGGATCAATCAATGCGCCGTCCGCCATTCAACCAATCGTACAAATTTCTAGAGTGTATAATAGCCGGTTCCATGACAGTAATTATGTGCAGAAACCCCACCTGAGGTTATTAATAAGCTTAGTTTGAGTTGACGTGTTTCGAGGGCTTTGTAATCGATATCACAGTGCCCATTGCTCCTGGCGCCGCTCGATATCCTGCCGCTTGGATTTCCTTTTTTTTCGTGCTCTTATCGCTGCATGCATCGCTCCCACAATGCCGGGCCATTGTTGGCCCCTGGGAACTTGGCTTGTGAGATGAGTGTGCATAATAATGCTTAACATGTTCACTCACATTGATTAATACTGTATGAGCTGAAACTTTAACATATGCCGATGCAATCTGGCCTGTGGATTTTCCCCCATTTTGTTATGTCGTGTCTGCATTTTGACAGCCACATGGCAGCTGCTCTTGTTGCTGTTGCTGTTGTTGTTACACTTATGCCATTTTTCGATTTATGTGTGATTAGTGTTGGCCCTCTCCCTCTCGCCAGCTGTCCAACTGTCTGGGCCCCGCCCCAGCACTCGAGTCTGTCAGCTGAGAACATAACGTAACGGCACAGAAAACACTGCAAGTTAGATTTTCCATTTGTCTGATTCGCTTGTCAGTTGTCATTTTCTATGAATACATTACAATACTCCTCTGCCAGTTGACTTTTGCATCCGCTGCGCCTGCCCCCTGCCGAATTACACGCTTCAATGTTTCTGAAAAATGTGTAAATGAAGTCACAATAAGGAATTCCCACAAGTCACACACACTCCATGTGAGCATTTCTTACCTGCGAGGGTGGTTTGATAAGTGAAACGAGTGAGGATCTGTTATGAGATAAAACAGATATGGTTTCATGATGTCACTTTGTATGCTATAAGGATCAATGAAACCATTTGAATAATTTCAAATAAGTTTCAAAATTATTGAAAATGGATATTAAGCAGGAGTCAAAGAAATTGGCGTTGAAGGCATTTGAAGAATAAGACAGGCGGTGAAGCGTAACTTTACCTGTGAAAGTGTATGCACAAAATGTATAGCATTAGCAACAAAAAACTCTCCTCATTCAAGCTCATTTTCACATTTTTAGAAAGCATAAGGGAACTTTATATATTAACTTCTTTCGCTTATTTGTCCCGATTTGATGCATCTAAGCTATTGTGTTATAGAAAATCCAACTCAAGATTAGCACATTCGTTACCAAATCAAGCTACAAAGTCCCACTACAAACCCAATTTTCTGAGAGCTCAAAAGCTTGAATTATATTCAATCGCTTCGTTTTTGACAACCTTGAAAACTCAACTGGGTTAATAGTTTGATTGAGATGGTCTCAAAGTATATATGGATGTCATAATTATACTCTCATTTTCCTCAATTGATCGCTGCAGATGTGCAGTTACACATCTCCTGTACGTACAACAAGTCCAGGTTTGGTTTATAAACAAGAAGAAACATTTTCCATCCCTTACCGCTGACGACACGTTAGCTCACCGAGCCAATGCACTCATGTGTGGACGCACGTCCAAATGTCAACTTATACTTATCTCTGCGCTGGTTGAGTTGAGTTAAATTGTGCTGAGTTCAAGAGCATTTGAGTGAATGTATTGTTCTAATTTGGAGTTGAAAGCAACTTAATTTCTGTACAAGTTTTTCCCCTCTACGTATGTACCTAAGTTTTATTATGCTTTATGTACATTAATTCTTTGATAATTTCAGTGTCCAGTGTATATTTCAAAGTAGACCATTTATTACACCATACTAAACTTTAACTGCGATTTTCTTTTGTTTAGTTGCACAATATATTGAGTGAGTAATTGACTGAATGAAGGACAGTTCGAGGCTGCAGAAAATTTAAAGAAAAAGTGATTTAGCTCTACTTTGCTGGTTTTTGTGAAATGTGTTGACTTTGTCATTTGGTTATAACTTCCCCGTTTTGAAAGTGTATAAAGTGTGATTAGCTCGTTGCTTGTTCAATATTTTAATTTGAGTTTATATTTTGTATTTTTATGTTGAGGCAGTCGCTTGTAAAGCCCTGCATAAACGGACTTCGACTTAGCCCCAATACCTCTCTGTGGGAGTTTCTTTTGTATTGCATTACAGCAAAAATCCATCCAAAACCAAGTTTATAGTCATAAAGCAGAGACGAAACCTATCAAAAGTGCACAAAGACTGCTCAATCTCAACTCAGAACAGAAAAATGGGGAAAAGTATGTAATTGTCTAAGAAACGATGGACGAATGTTCGAACCAAAATCTAAGCTACAAGAAGTTTATGAACCGGTCAGTTCGACAAACAATGGGGTCGCCTTTGACTTGATTGCCCCATCTTTGGAACACATCTCCAAGAACTCCTCTGAAGGCGTTACAAGGTCGGTTCCTTTGAAGGGTGCCAGCAGTCGAGAGAGAGAGAGAGGGAGCTTAATATTATTTCAGGGATTTGAACGAAATACAAATAAACATCAGCAGACTCATCCAACTGCCCTCGTTCCACAATACTTAAATACAAATATATGAACAATGACAGGCCATCAAATATGCAAGCACCACACCTAAAAATCCGGTGGCAATATTATCAGCTTTTGCCTAGTTTACCTTTCTGATTCGCCTGATTCTGATTTGTTGATGTTAATGTCAAAATAAATAATAAATAAATATCCGGGGGGCGAATGTTTCTTTTCTGCCACAGAAATCCAATCAAGTGTCATCATTTGAAGGCTACACCGATTATGCAGTTAATCATAATTAAAGTGGCTATCGATTGCAAGGGTTTTGGGTTAATTATTCGCACTACATAATGCCAACGATTTACAGGAGACCACGCTCTGGAAGGTACTCAAACTATTAGTTTAGCGGCAGCATTTCAATCACTCACTCATTCATTCACTCGTTCACTCATTCCCACTTCACCATTCAATGCCTCTGCTGCTCTCATTTATTCATACGTGCGCTTATTGCAATGTTCATTGCTTCATATTCATTATGGCAATGGGGCCATGTGCGTTCAGTCCAACGCCAGACAGAATTGCTCCTCCTGTATGTGTATGTGTGTGTGTGTGTGTGTCCGATGCGTTCGATAATCCAATAAATATTTATGAAGCACTTTATTGGAACAACACTGAATTACTTTATGGCAGTGTGCACGTGTCTGCTGCGAGTCCAGACGGAGCATCAAAAACGAGGCAAAGCGATGCTCTCTCTCTCCTCATACAAACTCTGGCAGAAAACTATGTACATATCTGAATGGCATTTGCTGAAGTGGTCCTCCCCACTCTGCTGCTTGCTCTCGCATTGGCATTCTTTCGACTATGTGGCTCATACGCACTGTGGTACGCTTTGATGCGGTCACTTTGGCCAGAACTGAACGGTTTGCTGGCTTGCTGGCATTTTGGTTTTTAATATTTTTAAGAGCTCTCTATGCTAGTGCTAATTGCTTGTGTTCATGTTTAAATTATAGACAGACGACTCCCAGCGTTTTCATGCCAAACTGTTGACCCAAATATCAGTCCCGGGTTAAACACACCTGACCATTCCCAAGCACTTCATGTACCACAATTTGCATTAATATTGTGCCAGCCGGTGTGTTGAAATTAGCCAAAGAGCGTGGCTAATTTATAAGCCTCCATTGTGTGATACCAGTTGTTTGCCTTGAGATTAAACAGTTGATAACTCGATGGTGCACACCAAGAGATTAATTATTTGTATACAGAAGGTGCAAATTAATTTGCAATAATTTAAGTGTGCGAATTCTTGTTTCCAGGTCAATGGCGAACTCTTGAAAACTCTTCAAAGTTTCTATGCTGGGTCGAATAAAACGACATGTTGCAGGACTTTGTGACCTCCTCCTCTCATCTCTTCGTTTGTTTCTTACTAAATATCCAGAAGTAAGCTCTTCGACTTATCGACACTTGAACATATACGAAAGTTTCTACACAGGCTTGTTGACGCAGTTTACCCACTGGGAAAGCTTCCTTTCTGGGATTCTGAATTATATTTAATCTTTATATCCAAGTAGATAATTCAATAAAATGTTTCCTCTACTCAGTGGTACAATTTTCTTCTTCTGCGAGCAGGGGAGTAGCTGGTTATTATGATTAAATAAACATTATATTATATATACTCTATATGTTTGCCTCTCCATCCCCCTTTTTCTATCACTTTCCTATAAATTATATTGAAACTGTTATACGCACTTAATTATTCGAGATTAATGCCCTTAAAAGTATGCAAACTTTATTTCCTTAAGCAATTATGTCTGTCATAGATATTCGACACAGCATGTTCACTCAGATTGTTGGGTATTCAACACAATATTGCGTTAACACAAAATATGTACTTGACCAATATTATGATTTTCAAATAAGATAGCATACTTTAAAGGGCATTCAGCATTATCGGGGGTGTCCCAGAAATCTTTAGAGATTTTCGTGTAAACGTTTTCATTTCGAGCTATAACTGCTTGCCTTTATATGTGAAATGTGTCCAAAAGGATGGGCTACTAGATTAAATGGCAAAAGTTGAGATTTGAAAGCGACTGTTCAAGGCCGAGTTAGTTTGATGCGTACGCTTTTCTTTCTCTATTATCTAGCAGTCTGCAGCGTTAACATCTAAAGTTCTCGTAGCCTAGTTCAAAATTCAATCGCTTATACGAAAATCTCTAGAGATTTCTGGGACACCCCCAAATTCATTTTGTGTGTGTAAACAAAGTAGTTGTCTAGTAAATAAATTCAAAACTAGAAACCCATTAAAAAATTGTAAAAATAAATTATTTAAGATTGATTAAAGAGTCATGGGATATGTCTCTATTCGAGCACCGTTAAACAGACTTAATGGTGATTCAGAGGCATATCTCAAAAGCAATTTAAGCTATCTAAATATAAACATAAATTTTGAACTAGGTTTAGGCTTACACTGTGAGTATTGGACATTATAAATTCCTCAGAAATTAATTTAGTCATGCACTTTATACTTTCCCAATTCAAGCTGGTTTCGAACAAGTTTGGGGGATAAGTCAAATCGATTTGCAGTTAATTTAAATCTTAATACAAACGTTTTTATACAAAGTGTAAAGTGTGCAAAGCACCCGCAAATAAAAATAATATTTGAGATTTAAATCAATTACGAAGTAATTTGGTATCAGAAGTCGGCCAATCTAAGATTTTTTATTTCAAGTACGAATTGCATTGATATGATCTTGGATATCCCGGCTCTAGTACTACTTTGGCTTGAAATTTCAAACCAAAGGTCGAGATAATTCCATTTTTTGAGCTTTTTTTTCTGTGCGGGCTTGACCGGTTATACAGCTAGTCCTTCGATTCTTAGAGTATTATCCTGGGACTTACCCATTCTTTCCAGTACATACAGTGATGTCCGATAGCAATGGAATCGAATGTTACTGAATTCATGGCATCCCTTAGATGACATTCAGCCATGAATTCAACATAGGCATGGCCTACTACATAATGAACTTGGCTGATTTTAGTACGAACATTAAGGGTCATCACCAATACAAGCCTGAGTTTAGACATGATTTCAGTTATTCCCTCAGCCCTAAAAATATGCAGTTCTGAGCAGTGTGACTATTCACAGATACTGGAAATGTCCGTCCCATGTATTTTGGTAATTTGTGTCTAAGACATTTTCCTGGGGTGTTTATGGGCAGTTAAAAAGCTTCATGTTTTTCCAATCTTTTAAATAACTACAACGTATAACAAAGTCCAGATCTAAGCAACATGTTCCATTCTTGATTTTGTAATTGGCTTTAAATAGTTTTCTTTCCAAAGTTAGGTACTTCAAATCTTTAACAGTTTCCGGTTCTTTCTCGTAGAGGTAGCATTATTTCTAATTTATTAGACAGTTTCCCGTCGGGCTCGACGGTCCAGTAGCAGTGAAGGTGACGGTTTATACTTTAACACCAAGTCACATTCTCACTACAAATTCAACAGAAACAAAACGTTGGGCGTTAATAATATACATTTAAGACTGTCATTCTATCAAACAAGACTTAAAGATAATGATCGATTCTCATTAAACAACAATTGAAATAACATTTTGAAAAGAGACCCAAAAATCCGAGCTTAAGCTCTTGATAATAAACTCAAAATATTCAGGCAGCAGCCTTAAATCAGTTACATGCCACGAAGTTTCCCAAAACGACTATCGTCCTTTAAACTTTAAGCACAAAACGGAAAAAAACATCAATAATTTCCTGATGATTTCCATAAATTAATCCCACGGATTTCAATAAATAAATATTTGAATTGAGGTGTTCAAATAAACAAGAAATATCCCAGTACAATTTTAAACCCAAATTACATCGAAAAATCAATGCAATTGCAAGCGTTAAACAACAAAAACAGCCAGCATGACGGATGGTGGGTGATTGGGCAAGGGGGGATGGAGGGTGTGTAAAATTATTGACCAAATTTTCATGCAAACACACCGCAAAAAAAAATATAAAAGTATAAAGAACGAAAAACGAGCACAAGAGCAAACTATGGAAACAATGCTTAACTGGGTCAGTTTGACATGCCGTTGTCGCAGCAAGCCCTGACGGGTTTCGGCCTGATCCTCTCCCCCTCCCCCTCCCCCTCGCCACCCCTCTCTCCGCGCGACTTCCACTGCAATATTCGGCAACGGCGGCCGACAGGGCAAGGCGCAAGGGGAATGTCAATACATAAAATTCATTCAATGACTTTTGCAGCTATTTTTCTTCCCTGATGGTTGGCAAAGGGATGAGGAGGAAGGGTGGGTGGGGGTTGGTGCAGCTAAATAAATTGCAAGACATGCAATAAGACGAGAACGAGCCAACTGTGTGTCTAAATGTGTCTCTGACTTGTCTGGCTGCCCATTCCGCCCGATGCACTTGTATGCAAATAAAATTGTACACGAAATTGACTTTATGTAGAGGCCAAGCATGTGTGTGTGTGTGTGTGTGTGTGTGTTTTGTTAAACCTTAGACCAAAACATGACTTTGAGTAACGTTTCTGCTGCATGTAAATGGCACCATGCCGCACGCCACGCCACACGTTTGCCAGTAATCATCCATTATCCTAATGCCAGGTCCCTGCTCAAGTCTCCAGAGTCCGACCGTGTGTGTGTGTGTGTGTGTGTGTGTGCTGCTCGGCTAGTCGATTGGATTATGCCTCAACCTGCGTGCACAACTCGACTTTCGCTTACCCCGCCCCACCCCTGCGCACAGACATTTATTAATGATACGCTGGGCATTTTACTTCTGCCTAAAACGATTTCTATAATCGCTCCTCGAAATCATATTAATTGGCCTCGCTCTCAGCCTGAAGTCGTGTGCAATCGATAGTTGAAAACTGTAAAGTTCGGTAATGTCTTGTGCGTCATTTGCAGTGAAAGCAATTACAGCCCCCCCACCTCCCACCCCCATGCCCGCCACCACTCGAAAGTATAGATTTGAATTTTCGATTTAATAGTCCAACCTATTTCCGTTTGCCCTGCCTGCCACAACAAATTCGTGTGACTCTTGCACCTGCCGAGACTCGCACATACTCACGCCCAGCGTGCCCCATTCATGGCGTCTGCAATCGATACTCATAAATTAAAGACATAAAACAACAAACATAAATATCAACAGTACAGCCAAAGGAGCAGGGAACGGGGACAGGGACGGGGACAGGGACAGTCACATGCGGCCTTCTGTCTGCAAGTGGAAAATCAATCCCAATGAACGATTAGTGTCTGACATTTTATGGCTGAAGTTTGGATGATGAGGGACCGAGTTTTTGAGCTGATGACTAACATAACAAAGAAACTACCCATCACATTGTATAGAAGGAATATGGTTGTATACTCTAAACCAGAGGTACACCGAGTGTATTGGGTTTGTGCAAATGTAGCCGTCAGATTTAAGCATTTTGGACACTATTAAAGTAGCTTAGCTCTGAATCAGGATGAACATACGTGTCCTTATAGAAATAAGTCTCAGAGATTAACGCGAGTTTCTGTTTTGACAAGTATGTGACACTTTCATTTGTAGTTCAAGTTATGTTTTTCAATATTTGCCACGCCTCTTACCGCCCCCGCTGTTAGTTTTATTGCTAGAAAGTTTGGACCTTTTGTACATATTAAGACATCAGGTTTATTTATCGAGCCTCCTGAGTACTGTTAAAGATCAGATAAACGGAAGTCAAGTTATAAGCAACATAAAAATTGTGTAGCGCTGCTTTCAGCTGTTATTCATTCCATTTTATTTATATTATATATTTTATATTTTATGTTAACGTCCGACTTGACAGACTTTCTTATATGTTTATTATGCTTAAGTAGAGAATTTGCTGCTGCTTTTTGGCTTTGAGTTGTCTTCAAGCTATAAAATGCTTTATATTTTGCACATTCGTGTGTGCTAGTCAGTCTGACTTTTCATACCACTGAAAAATGGAGTCTGAGCATCATTACGCATTACTTCAGAGGCAGAAAAGCAAAGGCATTACATTGGATTAAGACTGGAGAGCCCTTTGCTTCTACAAAGGCTTTGCTCGAGCTTCGAACTAAGAAAGCTTTTCACAAGATAGGCAGCCCAGCCTGTGGGCCAAAAGTCACCTTAATCATGTCCTAGATTGATGCCTTGAGATGCATAAGAAATTTGTAAGAAATCACATGCTAGCCTAATACCGATAAAGTTTCCTTTTACTTATCACTTGTTGCTAAATGACTAAGCCAACTCCTTTCGCTAAACTTAAAATAGTAAACAGAAGTTAAAATATTTGCAATGGCTACCTCTAAGCCAGCGCCTTTCAAATAAAATGCCATCTCATCTAGGGAACTTAAACTACACAGAAAAATTAATGATATGATCTTGGACGGAGTACTACTTTTTCTCTAATCAATCAAAAGCCTTAAGCTTGAAAATTACCTGTTCGACAATATCAAATTTTTAAGATCAAATTGAGATTTTCTTTTATCATTTTATCACCAAAATCTTCTTATACAAATTCTATCTTTCTTTATAATTTCATATATGAAATGTTGTAGGTTCGAAATGATATGGGAATAAATGTTGTTTGACAAAACATCAAATTAACCAGCCCATTAATAACAATAAGTAATTGTCTTCCTTGCGACAGTTTTATTGAGCAAGCTGTGTCTTTTCTTTTAATTTGAAATCAAAGAACGGTTTTTAGGCTAAGAATGTTTAAATTGGAATAATCTATTTTGAACCTGCAGCCACATGGCTTTGCAGTTAAGAGATTGCTTTGCATCTTTTAGAATATATCATCACAATATAGGTATTCCTTCAGAAACTTTCCAAGATGATGCTATTGAGGTGGCATTTTTCACTCCCCGGTATCAGTCCGGTGGCGCTTCGTACCTTCATAACTTTGGTATTTTCAGTGTAGATTGTGATTCTCCAATTCAGGCAATATTGTGGCATAAACTCTGAAATATTCAAAGAATACGAAAGCATGAGCCAAAAACTTGGAGAGTTTTGCTCAGATCTAACCTGGGAATCAAAGGAGTCGCAAGCCATTTTGTGACCTGTATAATTTGAAGTGGTTCCAGAGACCTTTCTGCAGCTAACTAATGAAGTCAGACGAGGAGTGTGAAGTCGTCGTTTGGTATCAGCAGTTGATGCAATACATTCACACTGCTTTTTAGTAATATCCCTTACATCCTCTAGAAAAATACCAATCAGTGTGAGGGTAGTAAATAGGTTGTTAAGTTCGACTCTTACTAGAATGCAGAAGTATTCGCAACCCCACATAACAGCAATATATTTGAGACAAAAAGAAGGATTTAAAAAAATATTTTTTTGGATTAAATTCCGCATCCTTTTTGACTTGATATGTATAAAATATATTTTAACTCATCCAAAGAAGCTATAAATTATGCGAATGATATCAAAATTTTTCAACATGTTGATAATATCGAGCATCTTTGGATGATTTAAAGAATATTAAAGACATATCCAGTCGAAATGACTCCTTCTTGTTGGATATGTCCTCTTTGCTGTACATGTAACTAGTGAACCTATTACCGAAAACTGTAAGCTGAAAACGACGCTGCAAGTTCCACACAAATTACAGTTCGAATTCCACTTGTTGTAGGAAACAATCAGTGCTATAATTAAAAGTTAGCTTCTGGAACTTGTTATGGGGTTTCTTCAGCTCCATTTTTCACTTTACTCAACTACTCAACCAACACGTCTCAAGTAATAGTAGTCGCCCGTTCTGAGTAAGCCACCTCTGTTATTTTCAATGCAGCTGCTGTTTCATCCTGGACTGTATTTTGCAACGTGTCTATCAACAAGATTCTTATGTCGGCCATTATGCAATGCAACTTCAAATTGTTGTCTTACTGACTAAATGCTTTTGTGCAATTACTTCATTTAATGTGCGACGAGAACATTTTGCATCAAGAATTATGATGTATAATTGACCTGCTGAATTCCAAGCTTTCAATTATATTTGTTTAATCAATTGTTTTTGTTGAAAATGTGCTAAAATGCTCTTTTCAGATGAAGGTACTTCTTAAATCAAATCATTTCGAGCTTTGCTCTCAAATTAAAATACCAATAGGATCCTGCAGGGTGTGCACAATCGTAGTTAATCAACTTTATGGAAATATCCAAGCTGTTTCTTAAACTCAAATTTACTTTAAATAATAAATGACCTTAACTATTCGTAATTTTGCAGTTTGTGTTTAGAACTCACATTTCAACTGCCATTCATTGCGTACTCATTACCGTGCGCTTGTATGCCCTGCCCCCAAGACTCCGCCATCAAGTGTCATCTCCCAGCGAGACTATTAAAAATTCATTACAGTTGGTGGCCAAATTCAACTGCAAAAAGCATATAAGCCAAGCTAAGACTTAAACGTAGTCCAAGTGCAACTTTTGCCATAAAAGGACTTCGCATTAAACTCGAATAAAAGTGGTATAAAAATTAGCTGATTTGTGAAAGTGCAAAAGTGTGAGAGATGTTTGTCCGTTTGCCAATAATTATGAGACACTGTTGCACCAGCAAACCAGCTGAATCTTTGGTAGTTTCATGGCTACTTAATTCGGAAAAATCGTTGAGTCAAGACAGATGCGTTTAATACACCACTCTGTTTATAAGTCAATCGAAAGTTCAGTATACTAATCCATAAATCTACTCTACTTGGATTCCTGTGGCTTTACTTTTTTTTTGAAACTCGTCACTAAGTACACTAGATAACAAGGAATGGCATATTTAATGGTTGGTATTGATTCTAGGTGACTTTTGTGAGCTAAAAGCTAAGCTGCATTCAAAAACGCTCCAACACATCTGGAAACCATTGTTAGGCTCGTTTTTGATGAACCTTTCTCGTTTGTATAGGATCACTTTGATATTATCGTACCATTTCTTAGCAGTTAATTTAACTATTTTTTATACTTATGCATACTCTACATACTTATGTTCAAATTGACCGTATTTTGGTGGAATATTTCATGAGATTACAATACATTTCGCTAGCGAACTATGCTGCTTTTCCATAGCATATTTTTGGGCAGTAGACAATTTAAACATTTTAAGAAAATTAACTTAAAATTATGTATGTTTGCTCAATAAAAATTGCAGAACTATTTGGAACTAACTTTGTTTTAGAGCTGAGAAGCAATACTTATCGATATTATTAAAGAAAGTTTACTTGCATAATAACGGTACCTGAGGCAAATTTTTGATCAAATTACTATTAATCTAGACGCAATGGTCCATTTCCTTAAAAAGATTCCTGTTGAGAAGACGCAAAACATCTAAAGTCATCACCAACTCTTCAATATGCTTTTTTGATGCCTTGTCTTATTCTGATTTTTAAAGGTAACTTTGCTAAATAATCAGAAAAACTTCTTAATTGTTTCTCTAAAAAGAAATTCAACGTTTTAACTGTCTAAAATGTCCGGTTCGGCTTTGGGTTATGGTCTAGTGTCACGTAAGCAAATTTACTCTCCTGCCAATAATTTGCTTTAGTTTTCGAGTAAACGAAACATTTGTTAGTCCAAGTACTCCGTCCCACATCCTTCTGTAAGTGCCAGGTCTTTAACTGCTTTAACTTTAGCTAAGACTTTTACCACTCACCACTTTCAAAGCTAATTGTACTTGCTGCTGCAACTCTTTTTTTAATAGCCGAACAAATTTTGCTCATTATTAAAGGGATTCTTATTTGCACACAATTGGTAAAGTGGCCTTATGTTGTATTCATTTATACAATAATACTTGGAAACTCCAATAGAACGGATGTCGTGGCACGCTTGTCCAGCAATAAAACTTTCTTTACCTTCTAACCAGATGATACACAAGCACAAATAGTGGTAGGAATGGGGTAGGAGTGGGGTAGATCTTCTAATTTCAGCGTGTCAAGGTATGTTTTGACCGGCAGCTCGTCAAGCGGCTGAGAGTTGTCATTTGAAAACAAAAACAAGAAAGAAAGTCGGTCCAGCCCGACTATGACATACTCTGTACCAAGAAAATTTTTCATAACTCGAAAACCGCTCATCCGATCTTCTTCATTCCTTTGGCGGATCGATAAGTCATCCTAATAACTAAATATGTCCAGAAGGAACAAGCCATCCATCTTCAAAACTGTGGGAGATATGATGTTTTTTCTAAATTGCGAGGGCGGGAGGGGGCGTGGCCAAAATTGAAAATAAACTTGATCTGCTTGCAGACATAAGAAGCATATGTCCCATACATGTCAAACCTCTATCTCTTACCATCTCTGAGATCTGTGCGTTCATACGGACAGACAGACGGACAGACGGACATGGCTATATCGACTCGGCTGTTGATGAGATCAAGAATATATATACTTTATGGGGTCGGAGATGCTTCCTTCTGGATGTTACATACTTTTGCACAAACTTATAATACTCTATGTACCTACGGTACAGAGTATAAAAATATACCTTGTAGTGCCTTTGCTCGTATTTGCCCGTTTCGGCTATAGTCCTAGGCTAAAATGCATACATTGAGTTCACTTAACTTGCCCTGTGATGGGGTTGTACCCGGTTGTGGCGGTTTGTGGCACACCAGACCCAATTGGTGCCACCGAATTGAGAGTATGGCGTGGCCGCTTGTTTAAATTTATGCGATTGTTGTCAATGTAATGAACTCTAAAATCCATGCAGCAGGTTCTATTTGATAATATAAGCGTTTTCAACAACAAGTTGACAATTTGACTAGCCATATGACAAGTGTTAAGGCAGCTTTATTGAGCAAACGTGCTTGCCTAGAGAGTTTGTTTCGCCGGCTTTGCTAAATACACTTTAATGTCGAATCTCTGGCAAAAGTGACTAAATTTTTCTTTTGAGTGTGTGGAAATGTTGGCCCGTTTCTTCTCAAATTGCATTTGTCAGGCACAAACGACAACTGTCACCCGACACTGCGCTTTGGGAGCAGACATCTAGGTAATATAATCGCATCAGTGGTTTCTCTACCAGGCAATGAGAAGGAATGTGCCGCATTATCCAACCCCTTATATCGCACATAATTACATCACAGTCAGCGGCTGCAATGTGAGCCGCGAAAGTTTCTTGCAATTTGTCGGCTGTCAGTCAAAGACATAAGTTTTATGAGCTGCTGATGGCCCTCTCCGACAAGCTCTTAATTAGATACACTGGAGAAGTGCCTAGTGCATTGCTGGCATTGTTAAGGAGTTCAGCATTCCGACTTGCGTACGAAATGAAGAATTCCAATTTAAATCGAGTTTCGTCTGGCAAGAGAATGGCATTTCTCAGTGCTAAAACTTGACCAAGTGTGTCAATGCAGTGGCATACAATTTGTGGTACATTTATTGGCTTATTTGGTCAGCACACACACACAAACACACACACACAGAGAGAGAGAGAGAGAGAGAGACTTGGCTTAGCTCAAAGATGGCGACCATTGACACACATATTTGCACATCAGCTGAACTGAGACCTGGTTGCCTTTGGGTTTTGTTTCTGTTTCTGGCTCTTGCCTGTCTATGGCCGCATCGTGTGCTTTAATATGCTTTATTTATTACACATTACCAAATACAAAATTGCTGGCCACAAGGCACACAGCAGCACACACTGCCAGCTGCAGGTAGCCGGCAGCGTAACGTTAACTTATGCACAAACTTGGAACTTTAAATAAATAAACTTTGCGTCGGAGGCGGGCACACGTAACAATTTGTAAGGCAAACATGGCTTTATTTTAGTTTCAATTTTCGCTTCGTTATTTTTCCGACACACGCACAAACGAAGTGTCGAGCCTGCTGTTTGCTTTAGAGAAGCCGCCGCTCCTGCTCTTCCGGTTCACGTGTTGTCTTTGGGCCTCGTCTTTTTGCCGCCATTTTACGCTCGTTATGGCAACACTTTGGCTCAAAAGCAAACGGCACTGACGATGTGGACGAGGATGAGCACTGCGTCTTCTCGTCATATTCCGCCAGGGCACCGGCGACAAAATAAAGAAGAAATTTTCATCATCCCGGGCAGGAACAACAAGGCGAATGGAGGAAACGTTTTTCGCGACTCCCCGTCACTGCACAGTGGGTCGATTTTGAGAAATATGCTGGGAAGAGGTTGTTCTGCCTGCCTGCCTGTTTGCTTGCATACGCTTCGTTGGCACGATTGCTCCCCTCCCCTCCCCTTCCCGCACATGATTGACTGCAGCATGTCTGCATGTTCTTCTTTTCCTCTGCGTCGCTTTTGGTGCCCAAAGATGCGTGTTGCAGTTGCTTGTCGCCTGTTTGTTTACATGATTGCGCAGAGAAGTGTTTGCCACCCACTTCCACTCTGCTGCATTAGTGCTCAAGTGTGTTTGCCTCCTTTCCTCCCCCCTTTGTGCCAAATCACAGCAAATTATATTTTTATTGATTTGGCAAACATTTGCGAGCGATTTGCTCGATAAGAGCAAAGCTAAAGTAGCAAAGTGAATTAATTCGCCCGGAGACGTAGCCGTTGCATATTGCGCATACGCCACCGACCGACAGACAGGGAGATGGCTGTAAAAACCGCAGCAAGTCGCGACAGCAACAACTTTTCGCATTTACCCAAAACTTTTCAACATTTTCTTGTTTGCTGTTGCTTCAGTTTGCTACACGGCCATAGACCCACTGAGCAAATTGTAAATGAAAAAGTTTTTTATGTTATTCAGCGAAACGCTCCGCCCCACCGTCTGTCCCAAACGCCATGACCATCAGATTGCCGGCTAGCTTATGGATATTGTTGCTGCTGCATTATGTCTATTGTTGTCTCTATATATATACATATATATATATATATATTTTTGGTTGAAAGTAATTGTAAACGCTGCTCATAGTTTGAAGACGACTCAGTCGGCTTGCACTTAGAAAAATAAAAGTGCAGTACTTGGAACTTGAATCAAGCACTTCAAAACTTGAGAGCCAACAACAGAAGTCAGTTTTGAAGTTCGTTTTCATAACTTTTAAATATCCGTATTACGGACATTTTAAAGAACTTCAACTGATCTCAATTCATGCTTGCAACCTGAACTTAAATACTTCATTTATGAACCTATTTTCCACAATTTTCTTAAGTTTCTTCGGATAAGAACAGCATGTGTTTGTTTTAAGACCCTCAAATTGCTTGAAAGAAAACGAAAGTTCTTTCTCCCATAAGCAAATCCTAGATCTATTTCCCTTGTGCCTGGTATATGCTATGGACGTGCCATTCGACAGATAAAACCGATCCAACCTGACGATAGTTTATTCTTTTGCACCAAGCCAAACGAACTGTGGGAACTACTTTCCATCGCATGAACAATCTAATCGATTTCAACCACAAAGCATGGAGTACCTACCCAAAGAAAGCGTATTCCACAATTTGAGAAATCAATTTGAAGTATGAAAATGTTGTCTAATCCATCAATTTCCAATCTCCGAATCTCAATTCCGCTCTAGCAGCCTTTTTTTGTTTGAGTGCATCTCTCTCATCTCTGTGGTTGCGGTTTTCATATTTTTGGTCTGTACACTTTTTGCCCAAAAGTTTTTCCCTCAATTTTGTCAAGTCGAACAAATGCCTTAAAGTCAACGACAATATCTAATGTTTTTATAGTGTTGAGCAGAATAAAGTTCAAATACAAATATCCAGCATGCGGCTGCAGCTAAAGTAACAAAGTGTGAACAATAATATTATATAACAAATCAAAAACTCCATTAAGCTGACGACCAACGGGAGCAGAGCAACCACTACAACTACAACTACAACATGACCCGCTTTCGCATAAAAAACTTGAAAATCTTATCCTGCTGTCTCAGTGTTTGGGTAACGCTCTTTGGTGGTGCCATACACTTGGCTCGATGCAGTGAGTTTCCTGAACGCGAGTGCTGCGACCTAACCACCACCTCGACAGTGGGTCCGCTGCCCATGCCGCCGGCGGCGTTGCCCACCGACAAGTCACTATCATCGGTCACAACGGCTTTGGAAACGGATCTGAATATTGGAAGATCGGGTGAGTTGAACGGTTTCTAAAAATGTCAGACGATTTTCACACCTCAATGGGTAGGCAAGTGTTGGCAGGTGAATAGTGAAAGCAGCCCATCATTTCTGCTCCAATTAGCACGATGACCTTTCAGAATACAGTCAAAGGCTGGGGCGGGGGCAGGGGCAGGGATGGGGCCTGCCTGCCTGCTCGGGGGTGGAAATTGCAATAGCAACAGTTTTAGCCGCACTGACCAGGTTGAACGATATAAAATGCAAAGCAACCGCCAGCTGTAAAACAATTTATATTCACTTTGAATTGAGGTTTTGTTTCGCATTTTATTGTGCGGCAGCACACGGGGCTGACTTATGTGTCTATCTCAACCCCCCCCCCAAAAACTCCAAATGGCAACTTGACTTGTTTTAAATGTTTGTTGAGCGTTGCTACGTGCCGTAAACAGCAATGGCAATAGCAACTGCAACAACAATTGGCCCAAGCAAAACTAAATAAATATGCCAGTCCATTGGGTTTCCTGGCGCTCCTCTCCGCATTACAATTGCTGGCACATGTTTGTGGTGCATTGTGTGGCACGTGTTGTGGGCAACGATTTTATACACTCGATGCAGTTAACCGGCTTCAAAAGTTGCTTTTGCTTATGTATGCTACAAATAGAAATGCCAAAAATATCATTGAGTCTTTTAGTTTTCAAGGCGTTGTGTTCATTGCACCATGGGATCAGAGGCAAGCCGCCACGCATGAAAGTCGCTAAATTATCACACACAGTAGACACACGAATGGCATAACTAGCATATTATATTGAAATGAACGACAAAAAATATAGGAGATACTATTGTATACAGAGAAAAAATAAAGATATTAAAAAATATCCACTGGATGATTTTAGGTATCCATTTGGACCGGATATGTCCTTAAAAGTTCTTTTAATCATCCAACGGAGCTAAAAATCATCCAAAGGATATGAAAAATGATAATCACTTGGATGATTTTGCATGATACAAATGGATACCGGAAATCATCCAATGAATATTTTTTAGTACCCTTTTTTCTCTAGAATATGGTTGATAAAAAGCTGCAGTGAATTAACTTTAGTCCGAAAATCTGAGAAAAAAAATGGCGAGAAAAAATCAATTTAAAAAAAATTGTTTTTACCTCGAAACTCGGATTGAAATGAAATTTCAGAAAGAGTCGCACTAGATCCGACATATCCGTGATCAAGCCGGGAATGACCGACTTCTGATAACCTTTGGGATTGATTTAGTCCCGGATTTCTCGAATTTTTTGTCTGTGCTGGAGTTAATAATTAAGAAACTTGAATGGGAATTCACAGAGAAGAAAAAAAAAGAAAAAAAGTCGGACAGGCCCGACTATAACATACTATGTACCAACGAAATCATAGGCCGAGCATAAATTTTGAAGCTGAAGTAGCAGCTGAAAGCAGCGCTGCTACTGCGCTGCAGCAGCGAACAGTCTATTGATCATAACTCGACAACCGTTCATCCGATCTTCACCAAGGCAGATCGATAAGTTATTCTGATTACTAAATATGTCTAGAAAGTACGAACCATCTATCTTGAAAACTGTGGCAGATATGACGTTTTTTCCAAATCGCGGGGGCGGGAGGGGGCGTGGGCAAAATTTAAAATAAACTTGATCTACCTGCAGACATAAGAAGCATATGTCCCGTACATGTCAAACCTCTATCTCTTACCATCCCTGAGATCTGTGCGTTCATAAGACTTGGCTATATAGGCTCTGCTGTTGATGCTGATCAAGAATATATATACTTTGTGGGCTCGGAGATGATTCTTTATGGCTGTACAAACTCAAAATAAATATACTCTGGTACAGAGTGTAAAAAAGCGTAGTTGAAACGACGAAGGATAAACTTTGAGTAATATTTTAAATAAAAAACACCTCTGCTCTAAATGAAAGCTGACATTGCGGAAAACATGTTCCGGGCCAAATTCCTATTTTAAAATGCATTCTTCTCGCTTATGCGATAGGAAATAGTGCACTAGGTAAACTTTGGATACAATTCAAAGTGTTATAATTTTTATTGTAGGTTTATGTCTTTGAAGCGGGAAAATAATCATATCGTTGACTATGACTTTTCACATGATTCTGCTAACTTTCGGTTTCCGGGCGTCCGTTGTGGCAGTCCGGAGAATAGGAATAATAATGAGATATCAAGGACTCACTCGCGTTCCTCACGTTACCAACTTTTAATCCATATTCGTTTGGCCCTTACCCACATATAAATATATCAGGCATTTGACATTCAATTAAGTGCATAAATTGCTTTCCCCTTTCGCATGCAGCCAACATCCGGGAAACGAGGCAACTGTTACAAAGTTTTCGCTATAGTGCAGAAAACTTTTCTTGCCAGCCATTTTCTATACACAGAAAACTCTATTAATAGCTTTTTCATAAAATTTCCATTCACATTTAAATGTCAAATTAGCTTCGAATTAAAAATGGCAGTGGAAAAGTTGATAGTGGGGTCATTCGATTGGAAAAGCAAGTGCATTACCCTCTCGGCCAGGGTGGAATTAAATGAAGAAAGGGCAGGCGCAGGTAGGAGGTCGGCAGCATTATACGCACTGGCAGCGGGGCCCATCCACTCGTAATTGAGTTTATTAAATAATCATAAATATCGATTCAATTCGGTTCGCATCGTTTTGCCTCGGCTCCGGTTCGATTTCAATTGTCTGCAGTGCATAAAAATAGCAAATTGCTTATTACAAATGCAAACTGCTCGAGAAACTAGGAACTTATTAAGCAGCAGGCAGACTGTTTGATTGATTGGCCAAGGCGTCTGCACAGACAGACATTTTGTCCATTCAAGCCAAATTAGTCATTAAACGTTGTTCCCAATATGCTTCTTTACGTTTGAGTGGAACCACAAGCCAGGTTGGAAGGACGTTCGGAAAGTGAAATAAACTGCAATGAGGTTGACGTTGAGGGACATGAAAAATGTTCGTCATGCCTTTTATTCTTTATTTTTTTTTTTGGTCCTTCGTGTCCATACATACACACACGTGTATATGGCCTTTAGATTAAGTTCCTCGATTTCGTTTTCGTATTTGAATGCGACGTGGGGGACGGATGGGGCTGTCCGTCTGTCGTTGGCCCAAGACATGACGTAAGATTTTAATCAGAATAAAACTTGTTCTTTCTTACTCTCTGTCTGCTACTCGGACATAATGAATACCTGAAGTGCTTATCCCTTAGTAAGTTTTTTGTGCAACTTAAAGTGGCTAGCTTTTGTGTGCGGCTGTCCACTTAAATCGCATCATGTTTAAGCGCAACAGACACTCCACACAAGCACACTAAGTTATTCCACCTTAATTATATTGCAACACCCCGTACCTGGCCCAATGCTCGACCCATTCCGACCCAATTCGATGCGAGTCATGTACACAACTCGCGCGCCCAGGTGCCTGAAGGTCCATGTAACACAATGTTTTATGTACTGCCCGGCTCGGCTCCATGTGTGTGTGTGTGTGTGTGTGTGTGTGTGTGTGTGTGTGTGTGTGTGTGAGCGTGAATTAGTTATGAAGCCAAAGTCAAACTGGGTCAGTACTTCTTCTGCCGCTGTTGCAGCAGCGAGTGTGACCATATTTTTATGTGCCGCCAATGCCAATTTAATGCCATTGCGTATACGTGCCGTTGGCCCTGCAGTACGCACCCTACAGCCCCCAGTTTCACGGATTGTCAATAGTTTTGCATTGTGCATTTGCAGCATTTAAAATTGCAATTAAAGTCAGCGTGCACAACGCATACGAATAATGCAAATTATGTTCACGTGTCGGTGGAAATGTGGAAAAAAAAAATGCACAGCACCCTCGTGGTGGTGGGAAGGGGGAGGGGGGCGGCAGAAAGAAACTAAGGCCGCAGCTCTGCACAATATTTCAATTTGGAGCACTCTCAACCAAAACCAAAATAAGAAAAAACCCACGAAGAAGCTTTCTGCACTTAACCTTCTCCTCAGACTGATGGTGAGATGCTGCTGATGCTGCCGCTGCATGAATGCGACCTTCAACAAACGAAAGAGAGTCAGATACGAGAGCCAGATACGAGGGCAGTTCGATAACGCTGTGATATATCGAATTGGAAATACATACACCTAATCTATTGGGTCTAGCTTGATGTAAGTATACTAATCCACGAGGCTCTAACTTTAAAATTGTGGATCTGACGGTTTAGGACTTAGATGCCTACAGGAGGTCTTGGTTTTTTGGGTATAAAAGGGGGACGGGGTGGAATTTTCCAAATCTAAAACAAACATGATCTGCGAACAGCATACCTTCGTGCAAAAATTTGTGGCTCTATCTCCTATAGTCTCGGAGATCGACGCTTTCATACAGACAGACAGACGGACGGACGGACAGACGGACATGGCTACATCGACTCGGCTGTTCATGCTGATCAAGAATATATATACTTGATGGGGTCATAAATGTTTCCTTCTCCCTGTTACATACATTCGCACAACTTCATGATCCCCCTTTTCCCATTTCCAATGGGAACAGGGTATAATAACATTGGGATCTCCGGCTCACTGGTTCGAACCGAAACTAGCCGATGGTTAGGGTTCGGAAATTTTAGGTTCGAGGTGTTTGGGAAAAGGTTTTGCTTCGAACCTTAGTGCGTTATACAATTTAAATCATTTTTGTGTTCTATGTGTTCTAACCTTCGAGCTAAAAACTACACAAATCGTTTGGGAATCGCGTGGTTTTTGGGACTGAATCAATTAGTAAAACACATGGGAATATTCAGTATATAATTTACTGTTAAGTAATATTCCATTTCGGAGTTTTCGTAGAAAAATATTACCAATGTAATGTAGCTTGAGAACAGAGGCTATTTTGGTTGGGGATTTCATAAGTAATTCTAAATGTGTTTCTTGATTTGTTATTTCGCATTTAGGAGCCAGTCGCTCTGAACCAGCGATATAACAGCTGAAGTCGCTAGACAGAAGATTAAGTTTCTGATGTCCATCATTTTTTTTTAACCGAACCGATATTTTAGGTTCGGAACAGGTTCGGGCTCAGCTTAAATATCTAATGAGGTTCGGTTCATGGTTTGGTTGACAGTAATCGGAAAGTCGGAATTCCGGGTACGAACCGGTTCGGATCAAAACTGGTTTGCAGCATAGCTTACAATACTCTATGTATCTATGGCACAGAGTATAAAAAGCTGATGGAGCCAAATCGATATCAGATTTGTAATCAATGGACAAAACTGGACCAGATCTTTTTATTGAAGAGGCTGCAACATTTAATTGTTAATATATGTTGGATAAGTGTCATTTTGTTTCGCTTTGTAATCATTAAACTGTAATCATCAGAAAAAAAAATATATCTTATCTCCCAAGCGGCATATTTTAATGCTTTCGAGGATTTTTTTGAACAGTTTGGATTCAATTTTTACTGATTTGTTCTCTCCTTTTGAATAGCTCGATCACTATATTAAAATTCTTTGTTAAATCAATACACTCCTGGTATTATACAATAATTTAAATGGGTCTTTTAGAAATTTGGGCGTTCTTCTATGCAAGTTTCCACTTGGTATGTCACGACTTTTGCACTTTCCTTTAGCACACACCTTTTTGTTGGCGGGGAACGTTTACAATCAAAAATTGGACTCAATATATATTTCCAATTAATTTAGATGCCTTGTTGAATTTCAGAAAACGATGTAAAAATTGTATTTGTCATTGATATGAGTCGTTCGCCTATTTTTTTTGCTAAATTTTTGGACTTCCACAATTACTAGTAACTAGACAGCGGACTTTGCATCTTTTTAAATCGATTTTAATCCTAATAGACTCGGAAAAATGTGTATTTAACTAATTTTTTCACATCATTTTGTCTTTTGCTGACCTTTGCAATTCATTTAATAATTATTTAAGTCATCTTGGAATTGAGTGTAGAATTTGTGGAATTTTATTAACGTAAAAAGTCAGTACATCCTATAGTACATCCTACATTGGCTTACTTGGATGAAATCTTTCCATTTTGCAACATATACATATGTCAGTGGAACTAAGCTAAAAGTGCCAAAGCATAAACACATGAAAATAAAGCATTCAAATAAATTTGTAAACACACAAAGATAATGACCAACAGAGTCATATTTATTTATAAATTGACCTCCAAATATCAAACCCGCAGCGAGCAGTTGACAAATCCGGAATCTGAAATAATGGGAGATAAGAATTTTTGTTCAAATATAGTTTAAGAGCTTAAGAAATGAAATCAGTGCGTTGGAAACTCAAATGCGAATTCATTTTATTGTGGTCAGTGCGCCTTAAAGAGGCAATGCGTATGAATCGCGTGTCAGTAGGAATATGTATGTTTGAATATTAAGGTCATAATTAAGTAAAACGAGGAAAAAAATTAACATAATGTAAGGAGGATATGGCTGAGCCGAGGCAGTTGCCAAAATTGTTCAAGTTTATTTTATTCCTACAATAATATTAAGATTTCTAGTTCATATTTAGCAGGCTAGTGTTTGTGCCCAGTATCCAAAATCTCACAAATTATAATTAATAATAAATGGCAGATCTATAGAGGTTATAAATAAAAATCGTAGCATACTTCTCTGCGCTGCATGCACAGTCGGCTAGCACAAGGTTAAAATATTCAAGTGAATGTAAATGCTCTGTTAACTAAAATAAGATGATTAAACACTAATTCCCCTGAGTAACTTACGCTTTCGTTTCATTGTATAATAGGCATTGTAGAACTTTGAAATGTGAATTTGAAAATCATCAAATTGCCCTCGCAGCATCAGCAGCATCACTCAGACGCCCTCAGCTTCTCTGTGTTTGCCAGGCAAATTAAAAATTCAGCACAAGACAAAAAGGAACTGCGACCTCAGCCAAGCCAAAGGTTCTGCTGGCAAGCGCTGCTTATGGTCTCGACCTGTCTCGATTTCACTTCAAATGAAGGGGAAAAAATAACGTAGCAGCAGCAAAAAGTAAATTAAAATTGTGTGTTTATTTGCACAAAATTCCAGCAAAGCAAAAAGCAAAATATGCTGCCTTTGCAGTTTGCCCTGCATTCCCCACCTCCCCCTTTCCCTGGCCCAAAGAGCGGCGGAATGCTGTGGAGTCTGCCGTTGGCCGTTTAAAGTCAGCTTTAATGCTGCTCCGCTTCCTCCGGCCGTGTGTGTGTGTGTGTGTGTGTGTGTGTGAGAGTCTGTTGAAAGTCAAGGCTGCTAATTAAGTGCTTTTTGGGGTTAAATACATTCATATAATAAGTAAGCACTTGCTGCTCTGTCGGTTACAGTTGCAGCCTTAGCTCCGTTTCAGATTTGGTTTTTGATTCACTGTGCACTGTGCGTCGCACGTTAAGCGGGGTTAAGTCTTTGCCTGTGTGTGTGTGTGTGTGTGTCGGGCGGATCACGTTTTAAGCTGCAGAGCTTAGCATCAATTTTTGGGGATTACGGCTTGTTAAACCGTTCATGTGCGTATATGGGACCACCAGCAGCTTATATTGTGGCAAACCAAAACTGAACCCCATCTAATTAGAAAGACACCCGCCAGGCACATTTCATTAATGCGGCGAAAATCAAATGGCACACAGCTGGCAAAATAAATCACATTTTCAGCAAGTTGAGCAGCGTCTTTTTTTTATTTTCGAACAGACCCTCAGGTGAAACAGGTACATATATAAATCACACCTTTGCACTCATCATCTATCATAATTCACTTTCATACATGTAAACCCCAGCCGGTGGGGCTCTCTGGCACACATTTAACCCGCACGTAGTCGCAATTTTAATATAATAGCAGGCTGAAGCGGAGACGAGTCGAGTCGAGTTGAAGGCATATCAACGACCTAGTAAGCATCTTTATATAATTTCATGAGTCTGTCATCGCACACACACACGCACGCACACACGGACAGGGCGGGCACCTGGCGACCGCGCACTTTGCATAAATTTGTTATGCATATAAAATTAAAAGCATATTTTTGAGCGTTTGCAGTTGTGTTGATATTTTTATGACAAATTCCGGCACCCCCGTTCCCATCTCAGCCCATCCTTTGCCTGGCGGCCAAAGATACACATGTATCCCTGAGATACGTACCGCAAATACTTCAGCCTACAAATGAGCAAAGTTTTATTTTTATTTGATTTGCTCAAGATTTGGTTTCCATATTTTTTCCGTCCTTTGTTTGCCTTTTGCAACAATCAGAAAGGCACAAAGTTAAGTTGAAAACAACGAAAAGTTACACAAAAAAAAAAAATACCAAACGATATATACACCGCGTGTCCTTAGAATAGCTCCTGTATCCAATTCGAGTGAAATTGCAATGGGAGAAAATATAACACAATTGTACAATTTATGTAATTTGTTTACGAATTTTCATCTTCTAGATAGAAGCCAAACCCAAAATTGTCCCTGTCAAATGTTAGTTTAGGTGACGGATAACGGCTTAAATGTTGCTGATATGAAATGAAATACACAGAAGGAAGGATGAACTGACAGATCTCACAGAGTGTAAGAGCTTAAGGAAAAACTGACTCTCATTTCAATTAAAAGAAAGAACAAATGTCATCATATTTTGTAATTAGATTGTTCAGTTGTGTAAGATATGTATATGGTTAACAGCATTATTAACTAAGCTGGGTTGGGATTAATTGAGGATTATACATTGTAACACTTAGGTCGGAAGCTGCAGTAAAGCTTTCATTTATAAGTTAAGAGTTAACTCTCGTCTCTTGGAACCCGCTGAGATATTTAAAATTATACACAAACTGTGGTATGGTTTTTGGCTAGGTCCGGGTGTTTAGAGTCTTTCAAACCGGACTATGAACATAAACATTAAAATGATTTACTTCCCAAATCTAAGCCCAAAATGGACACATATAAAAGTTATGGTTCAAACATTCATTTAAGTCAATCATTTCCGACATTTTATAGCTATTTTAATACAAAAAAAAGGAAACCCAATTTTATATTGTAGAGTAGCATAAATCGATGTGTACAGAAGCGTTTAAGAAATCACAGGAATTAAAGCAAGGATGTACGCTAGCTATACACATCGGCTGCATTCGTTGTTGCCTAACGCACAGTCATTCCAATGCGTAAAGCGATGTGCGCATAGCAAAATTTCAAAAACAACTTCTTGTGTGTCTCTCTTCTGTTTATATCCGCTATGTATGAAACATGCAGCAGGAAGCATCTCTGACCCCACAAAGTATATATATTCTTGATCAGCATCAATAGTCGAGTGTCCGTCTGTCCGTCTGTCTCTATGAACACCTAGATTTTAGAGACTAGAAGAGCTAGAGCCACCAAATTTTAAATGTAGACCAGTATTGTCTGCACGCAGATCAAGTTTATTTCAAATTTTGGCCACGCCACCTCCCGCCCCCGCAATAAGTTAAATATCTCCTACATTTTTTAGCACATCGAGCTCAGATTTTGCAGTGGATGTGGCCAACATCTACAGTCTCACATCATTTTCATAAAGATCGCGTAATAAATTACAAATTAAAAAAAATGGTGCATACTTATCTGAGCCACATGGTAATTAAGCACTTATTGCCCTGAGTAACGGGTATTTCGAAGTCGGGCAGGGCCAACTTTAACATACACTCCCGCTCTGTCCCATACGTAACACTTCTTGTGGTGCGTCGAATGATTGCGATTGCTTCAGAAAGCTACAATCAGACACACACACCTCAAGTGTCACTAGCAGGGTTTCTCTTTCTTTTACACAATCTGTTAGCCAATCTGTTAGACTTCACATTGGATTTGAAGCCTTCGTTGCTTTTTAACCTTTTCGTTTTCAAAATTTGGCTAATTTCAATGCTTTTGTACAATCATATACGACTTGTTTAAATCCTAGGTAAAAGAACAGCCAAACCTTAACTCGAGTTTAGCTGCCCATTTGATTGGATTGAAAGCAACCAAAATAAAAACTATTTGGAAGTTATATTTAAAAAAATGTTTTCCCAACACTTTTCTGGTTGCTAACTTTAAAATCTTTTTGCCGCCAACAGTTTGTTTGATCTCGTTGGTTTTCGGTCCAATTGAATCTTTGAGTTTCTGCGCTCTTCTAATGACGCGCAGTGTGGTCGACTCCAGGACGCAGATGGTGGAAATATTAACACGCGTGTGTGTCTCTCCCTTTTGCCAGTCGCATGTCTGTGAAATTAAAATGAACTCACAGACACACGCAGGGGCAACGTTGATGTTTGGCGCTGAGGCTGAAATCAAAATACATTAACGCGTTGCGTGCCACAGACGGAAGGTGTGCGTGTGCGCGCGTGTGTGTGTGTGTGTGTGTAGGTAAGCCACTTCATCACCACCACCCACACATATGCAAATATGGCAGCCAACCCAAGCGACACTCAACATTCGTTTTGGTACCCCACCTCCTCCTCCGGCTGCTCAGTGCTCTCCTTCGCATTTGGCAGCGGCTTAAGTTTGCGTTTTTATTTAATTGCGGAAATTGTGGCTTGGCGCTGCCAACTCACCCACCCGCCCACTCACACCCAGCCAGATAGCGTTGCCTATATAATTTCTTTCATAACGCAACCAAGCATTGTAACATATTTTTATGGCCTTACATTTTTCTGCCTTTATACGTTTTCGTGTGTGAGTGTGTGTGTGTGTGTGTATTTCTGCGGGTCGCAAAAACATTCTTGGAATTCAAAGGCAGATATGAGTTTTGATACCGTCGAAGTGGTTGCACACACACACACACGCAAACAAGTGCCTTGTCGAGGAGGGGCCTTCTTTCGTCGCTTGACAAACCAAACTAATTAGAAAGTCACTTTAGATGCCGTTTCATGGGTTCCCACAGGTCGAAAGTCGTTGGGCATAAAATTTAAAAAAGCTTTGCTTGCAACACGTTTTAAAGGATTTCGTTAAAGCTGAAGCTTAAATTCACCAATTGATCTGATTAAACTAAGCTACAGCCAAAATGTGTTAAGCCTGAAACCAATTAATACCGACGCATTGGTCGGCCATGGCAAAATAAAATTGTACAAATTTGTGAATCTAAATGCTGGGAATTGTTGGATTTTGTGCTAAAAAAAATTTGTGATTATTTTTGCATAATTTTTATTTTGTGTCATTGTGTTTTACGGGCCATTCATATCTCTGCCAAATGGAGGACAAAGATGCTCAACATCATTTTAGGTCATCAATAAAAACAATTAGGTTTTAAAACTTATCCAAATTTCTTTTAACTTTTTACTCATCACAACTCCCACTGTTTTACCTGCACAAAGTTCATACCTTCTTGAAATATTTAGTAATCAGAATAATCCATCGATCCGAAGATCGGATGCACGACTATCGAGTTATAAGGCAAACAAACAAATTAGCTGGGCAGCACCAGCCGCAATGGCAATAGGCAGCACTTAAGCACATTCCTTAGCAATTTGTGTACAAACTTTGTCAGCTACAGGTTTAGGGTATATTATTTCTTATTTGTGTTTTGGCATTTTCTAAACGAACCTTTAATTTTAATTGACGCGTCCTTATTTGAAGTTCACATGTTACATAAACTTTAAACAATCTTTCTTGTTTATTTATTTATTTAATAAATATTCAATGAAAACTGATTAGATATACTTATACTTTCCATATTCTCTGTTCTTTATTTTATCATAAGGATAAACACAACAATATTTTCTTTCACAAGATTTTCAGATCTGTGAATCACCCGTGTCTAAAATGTTTCAATTATCGATCAGTTTTTTTAAATTTTTAAGTAGCTTTTTATATATTTTGAAATAATACGTTTCCAACGCATTTTTCCACCTTCGTTGAAAAACAGCTGCCACCAGTTGGTCACACCAAGCTTCGATATTCGTCCCTCCCTAGACGTGTTCCATAAATCTTTCGCACCCCGCAAGATTAGTGTCCCCATAGAGCTCGTACGGCTCACGATTCGCCGCCAACTTTTAGAGGTCCATAAATCCTCCAAAGAACTTTTCTCTCAAACACCACAATTGGCGAAGCATCCGCTGCTGTTAATGTCCATGCTTCTACGTTAGTTGAACGAGGTTTGTTCATATTTCTAGGAACTGTACCTATTCAAACCAAACATTATTATACGTAAGCTAAGTTGAATATCGATCAGGAAACTCAAAATCAAAGATTGGTTTTGATTCGCATGATAATAATAACGAATAGATTTAAATATGAAAAATGTGAATTTTGTCTAAGAAACGTAAATTTTTTCACAAGTTCAAAAAATTCTTATAAAATGTATCCGCCCATTGAAAAAAATCACAAAATTAACTTCTTCATAAACCATTCTCCATCCATTAAAGCCATCCATTCAAATAATGTTTTAGAAAAGAACATTTCTTCAATTTAGAAAAATTCTCAGAAATTCGCCCTAAAATATAGAAAACGAGAAAAAAGTTTTCATTGAAAAGAAAACCGACCGATTGTATGAGATAGAGTCATCTGATCCGATCGGTTCCGACATATTAGATGTGTGCAGCAAAAAGCAGACTCTGTGCAAAATTTCAGCTCGGTAGCTTTAAAACTGAGAGACTAGTTCGCGCAGAAACAGACAGAGAGACGGACAAAGCTCAATCGACTCAGCTCGTCACCCTGATCAAGAATATATATGGTTTATGGGGTATTTTTGAAGTACAGTGGAAACTGCATTTTAATTTTTTAATATAAAAGTTTTACTTGATGTTAAAGTGATAAAATTTGTTGAGTGTTATAAATATTTCCCCATGAAGCTCAGTTATTCTTTATTGTTCAGTTGCTGACAACTGACTTGTGTTGGCAACCCGTATTCACTCACTTACTAAACAACCAAATGAATTCTATTTTCAATCCCTACGGCATAGATGGAAAAAGTTCAATAAGTGACCTAGTCTAATTTGATTTCCTCTCTCTCTCTCTTTATCATTCCAGGTGAGTGTCCCTCCTCCACACACGTTGGCTATGTCTAGTCACTAATTGCTGATTCATTAGCCGGCACGCGGCGTATACGTAATATTGATTTCAATTAATTGTCAGTAAGTTGAATGGGTAAAACTGCTCACAACAAATGTGTGGCCATCAGCTTATGAGTGGGTTATGTGAGGGTCGGTGCCAAATATCAGAGATGTTGTTGTTGTTCCTGTAAGAGTTTTAATGTGTTTTTGCGCGCTCATATCAAACCATTACGATCTAAATGACACTTTGACAGGAGCGGGGCAATGGAGCACAGGGCAACTGCGGGAGCTGAGTCAAGTTGCACGCAGCCGATGGCCGGCGGCGATAAGAGCAAGAAGAAAAATCGAAGCAACACACACACACACACACACACACCCGCGACACACGCTACTTAACGGTTAATATTTAAAGTTGCTGCAGTGCCTGGAATAGCAGCCACAACAACGCAGCCCCGGAAGCGGAAAGCTTTCCGTCTGCGGAAGTGTTTCGTGCGCACAAGTTTATAGGAGCGACATGCACAAGTGTGTTTGGGTGTGTGAGCCGGAGTTGCAATCTCTCTCGGAGTATAATGACAAAGCAGCTGCATCGGCGGCAACACTGAATCACAATGCGTTTAAGCAGGCGGCACTTACACGCCTTTGTTGTTGCCCTCCAAGACTCTAACGAACCGACGACTGGCGTTGGCTCTCCACCTGGCAAACACTTTCACTAACGCTCCGCTGGCTGCTGCCTGCTATCTGCGAAATGGCGAATCAACTGCTAGACAGTCAGCGATTGCTTCATTCCGTGTCCCAGTGTTGCTGCTAGATGATTTTTGTCGACATCTTGTTCGACTGCTTCCGGTTCGCTTGGCCCGCCTCACCCTGGCGTGCACTTCCTCATGCTGGAGCAACACAATCAGTGCAGCTGCTTTGCATTTTCAATAGTTCTTCGTGCACCCCTTCATACAGCTGGAGGGAGCTTGTCGCGTGTCTTTGTAGATTGAAAAACATTTTGCAGTGATTCTGTTTTTGTTGCTGGTGTAGTTTTCCGGTTATTTTCTTGACATTTTGCAAGCATTTTGCTTGACAAGTCAAAACAGTCCTCGTGAAGCCATGCATTTATTTTATGTTTTTTTTTGCCGCTTTCCCAGGGATCACAATGTCAGGCGGCACCTTCACAAATGATAATGATCCATGAGCCAGCGTAGGCAGTCATTTGGCAATCTCTGTAACATTCCTGAGCATTAATCTTTGGCTATTGATATGGCCAACGATCGTTGCAGCTAATCAAATAAATTTTCCGAGCTGCCCCCTCCCCCTGTGGGTCAAATGCTGTGGTCATCTCATGCATTTTTAATTTGATATCGTTGGCATACAACGACCTTTGCCATTGCCCATAATTATGCTGTTTATCACCTGAGGCTGGCGTTTAAGCCAATATGGCTATTATTGCTCCAGTGACAGACAATTAGCTACGCTTGCATGCCTGACATGTGGAATGGCTAAAAACCGGCAACAGCAAATGTGTAACAACAACAACAATTGCACATTGAACATGCATAATTTGTATAATTTTTGCGGCCACTTTTGCACTCTCTCTCTCTCTCTCGCTCTGTGTTAATTGAAGCGTACTCTCGAGCGCTGGCCGGCATGATTTAATTAAAATGCCAGAATAACACCGACAGACAGCGCAAATCAAAAGCGGCCACATTATAAAAATGCATAAATTAAGCGTTGGCAAGTCCAGCAATTTAAGCATCCAACCTGCCCATCCATCCGACTGTCAATTTATTAAATTGAAAAATAAATAAATAATTAATTAAAGCAAAATACTGCAGCTGCCTTCCACTCGTTAGTTGGCCAATTATGCGGCTGCAAAGTCCGGCAAATCTTTTGGTAAGCTGCAGAAAAGCCCCCGCATTATGTTTACAAGCTAATAGATGTCAGCAGCAGCCACTGCAGCTGCAATTGGAAACAAGGACAAACAAATTAAACTGCTGCATTTTGCATGAAGCCAATTGTGTGTGTGTGTGTGTGTCTGTGTGTGTGTGTGTGTGTTTGGGCAGTTGGCCAAGGACCGATGACTACGATGACTAAGTTGAAAACTTGCAAGTTCAGCAAAGAGCCGGAGCGGGCTTAATTGATTAATGACCAAAAAACATGCATGAGGCAGCGTGCACACTCACACACACAAAGGTAGTTCCGTCCTAATGAGGCGACCCTTCAAGCCAACTCACAAGCCAAGTACCAACCACCAGTCATCGACCCTTTTGCATTTCGAGTGAAAAACACGTACCGAAAATCATTTGTGATGAAAATTGAATGTAACATTGAATGCCCGGATCGTGAGCGCTTATAAATAATAATAACAATTCGGCTAAACCGGAAGCCAAAGTAACAACTTCCTTTTGTATAAATGTAAACCGGTTGGTCACATGCCACTCTCCTCCAGTGAGCGCGCAGCCATTTATGATTGAGTGCGCTTCGGGTGTGTGTGTGTGTGTGTGTGTGTGTGATTCTGTGCATGTGTGGGTAATGAGCGGGTGGGTAGGCTTTCGGTCGCTGCGCACAGAAAAAGGTCAAAAAACGCAAAATGTTCAAAATGAAAACGTCAAAACCAACAACAGCAGAAGTACCAGCAGCAGCAAGAACAGCAAATTGCGTGTAGGTTTTACTTTTGTAGGCCTACACACACACACACACTCGCACTCACACATCATCAGCCCTTTTCCACTGTTTTTACTGAATTTCCGTCTGGCATGAAATATTTATATATA